>JAOBSW010000193.1:0-79141 GCA_026214975.1 Gentiana macrophylla | reverse complement strand
TTCTTTGTCTTCATCTAGCCTGATGTTGGTCCCCGTTGGTGTAGAAATTCAGTTGATTTCTCCATACCAAACTTTTTGATAAGTTCTCTTGTATATTTGGTTTGGTGAATGAAAATTCCATCATCTAATTGTTTGTCTTGAAATCCAATTAAATAATTTAATTCTCCCATCATACTCATTTGAAATTTGCTCTTCATTAAACTTGCAAATTTCTCACTTAACTGTTCATTTTCTGACCCGAAAATGATATCATCAACATAGATTTGAACAAGTAGAGTGCTTTCTCCGTTTTTCATCCTAAATAATGTTTTGTCGATTGTTCCTTTCATAAATCCATTATCTACTAGAAATTGAGATAGAGTTTCATACCAAGCTCTTGGTGCTTGTTTAAGTCTAGAAAGAGCTTTCCTTAGTTTGAAAACTTTATCAGCTTGATCTTTGATCTCGAATCCAGGTGGTTGTTGAACATACACTTCTTCTTCAAGAATTCCATTCAAAAATGCGATTTTAACGTCCATCTGATATACTTTGAACTTTTTGTGAGCTGCAAATACGAGAAATAACCTGATTGCTTCTAATCTTGCAACTGGTGCATAAGTCTAATCAAAGTCTATACCTTCTGCTTGAGAATATCCTTTGGCTACAAGTATAGCTTTGTTTCTGATGATATTCCCATCTTCATCAAGTTTGTTTCTGAAGACCCATTTGGTTCCAATGATATTCACATGATCTGGTCTTTCCACTAATTCCCATACTTGATTTCTTTTCAATTCATTGAGTTCTTCTTGCATAGCTAGTATCCATTCTCGATCCTTCAAAGCTTCTTCAATTTCTTTGGGTTCAGATTGAGATAGAAAACATGCAATCATTGCATCTAGTTGATGTCTTGTTCGAACGCTAGTTTGGGTATCTCCAATAACTTGTTCTTCACGGTGATCTCTCATCCATTGATGAACTGGTGCTTGCATCAAAGGGTTTGCATTTTGCTCGACTGGTCTACAAGAACTGTTCTTGAATTTCTTCAATCGAATCGTAATCATGTTGTTCGGTTGTTGAGTAGTTCAAATTGAGGCCATCCGATCTCAAGATTACAAATTTGTAGTCTCCTAATGTCAATCGAATCGATTCTGGCATGATCGTAATCGAGGGCGAGAAACGGTTCAGTCTGTCTTCGCTTGTTTCACCAGGAGTTTGGTTCATCAAATATTACATGTATTGATTCCTCATGCTTAAGTGTCCTTTTGTTTAGTACTCTAAAGATTTGTTTGACACTTGAATATCTGGAAAAATTCCTTCATCGACTTTGGGCCGAAAAATATGAAGTTGATCTTTCTATTATTGTGTATGAAACATTTGCTTCCAAAAGCATGAAAGTATGAAACATTTGGTTTTCATCCATTCCAAATTTCATAAGAGTCTTCTCATGCCTTACGTTCATGAGAGCTCGTTGCTGTATATAACAGGTGTGTTAATTGCTTACGCCCAATATCTTTTAGGTAGATTTGCTTCATGTGATCATCGTCCTTCACCTTCTTTGAGTGTTCTATTTCTCCTTTTAGCTACACCGTTTTGTTGAGGTGTTCTGTGTGACAAGTTGGTGTAAAACACCATTTTCTTCACATTATTCAATAATCACATTGTTGAGGAATTCGGTTCCTTTATCGATCTTATCTTCACAAGTATGATACTCCTTTACGATTCAAGTCTCTTAAGTAATTACAGCAAGTCTTTGCTTGTTTTAACTTTTCTTGGTTAAGAAGATAACCCAAGTGTATCTTGAAAAATCATCTACCACCACCAATGTATATTTCTTGCCATCGATACTAATTGGTGTAATAGGTCCAAATAAATCCATGTGTAATAATTCTAGGACTCTGGTTGTTGAATCTTTGAGACTTGGTCTTGAAACTTGCTTTTGTTTGTTTTCCTTGTTGACACGCATCACATAAGTCGCCCTTCTTATATGAGATTTCCGGTAATCCAATGACTAGCTTTGTTTCTTGACAAGTGTGTTAATGTCATCAAAGTTTAGATATTTCGAGTTTCTTGTGCCACAACCAAATGATTTACGATTTGGTATGCACAAGCAAGCAGTTTCAACAATGGCGATTGTCAATCTACTACATACATATTCTCTTTTCTTCTTCCGGCTAAAACAACTTGAAATCTTTGTTTTATTTGTGACAATCAATGCAATTCTTTATAAAAAGTGACTTTGTATCCCATATCACAGAATTTACTGGTGCTGAGCAGATTGTAGTGTAATCTTTCTACTTAAGATACATTCTTGATTGTAAGTCCATTCCTGATTAAGGTACCATATCCTTTGGTGTATCCAGGTTTGTCTTTACTTCCAAAATTGACTTTTGGTCCATCTTTTGCAATTAAATTACTAAGACAGTTCTTGCTCTTCGTCATTTGTCTTGAGCAACCACTATCAAAGTACCATACATCCTACAGTAAAAGTTAAAAAAATTTAGGTACCCAACTCTGTTTGGGTACATGAGGTCGATTAATCGGTACAACTCTGGAATATATCCTTTTGGGATTTTTCGGATATTGTTGCACTTGTTTTCAAATATGTAAGCCACACTCCCATAGTATCTATGTTTGGGTGTGTCTTATTTATATGATCTCTCGAGATCTTTTGACCTAAACTTATTTCCATGATGCTTTCTATTATTGAAGCTTGAGTAATAACGATCATTCCTTCATCTTCGAGGTGCAGGGTGACCTTGGTACTCTTGCTGATAACTGAGATTAGCTGTCTGCTGAGTTTTGAACTGAAACTTGTGATAAGTTTTCTGTCTGGAATGAATGTTATTATAAGTTTTGTTAATAGATGCATTAAAATTCCAATCATCATCAGTAGTGGGATATAACCTTCCTTTCCCCCTGAATGTGTGAATCTTTGAATGATTGACATTCTTTGATTTACCTTGATTATAATTTTGGTTCTTGACTTGATTGGTTTTGTGGATCTGGCGGTTGATTTGCCGTTTCGGTTTCTTTAGATACAAGCTGATCTACCATCCGATTTACCTTTGTTGGTAGATCTGATTGTCTTCTTAGAAAACTAATTTATCCTTTGTGATACTGGCTTTACTGGTTCAGCAATTTTCTCAGTTTGTGGAAGTTCTTTAGCTACAAACTTAATGCCAGTTGTAATATTAGGTTTAGCTGCCTTACTAGTTTTATCCTTAGAAGATTGCTGTGTATCAAATCCTAAACCTGTTTTGTCTCCATGCGGCTTTCACGATTTGAATCCGATGGTTGAACTAGATTGAGCAAATGATTCGATTCTTTGCTTCTTGCGATCTGATGGTGATCTTGAATCTTTTCTTTATCGATTTTAGTCGATTTCTACATTTTCAATCTTTTTTATTAGTCGAGTGTCGTCTCGACTTCCACTTGCTTCTTCATTCCTCGAGGGGATCACCCACACGAGGACTTCGATTTTTCACCTCTCGAGGGATCAGCCACTGAGTATTCTCTTTCGGCCAAGGGGAGTGTAGGTGCTCGGCTTCCCTCTCGCCTTATCACTTTGGCGAGGGGCTGGTGGTTTCACGATGGGAAGGACCACTAACTTGAGTGCCGCTTCTTAAATTCATTGCCTTTGCCTCTCTCTACCGTATGGAATTGAAGGTATGAGGTCGATACATGGACCTTTGTTCAAATCGGTTTGAGCAACTTGACCGCCCTTTGAATTTTCTCGGTGAAACCGGGCGGTTGCCACTGGGTCTAGAAAGCTAAGCTGTTCGACCAGGGCTGCCCGATTTGCCTCTCAAGGTTCTTATTTGTAGTCATTAGGAGTTGGATACTTTTATTTTGCTCCTCCAATTTAGCTTCAAGATTGTTAGTTTGGGAGGGGCCTTGAGAGTTTTGGAAATTTTGAGAATAGGGCAGGCTGGGCCGACTTTGGACAGCAGGATTTGAATTGGCGGGCCAATTCTGATTGAACCTTTGATTAGAATTGGAGAAATTGGAATTCTGGTTCTAAGGAAAACCAGGGTTTCTATTGAAGTTCTGATTCTGATTAAAATTAGAATTTGGATTGAAACTTGAAGATTGATTAAACCCTTGGTTTTGGAGATTATTCGGCGGCCAGATTGAACCTTTGATTGTTCGGCCATAGAATGCATTTACTTCAGCATTCTGTCCGTTCATAGGACAGAATCTAGATGTGTGCCCCACCTCGTCACAATTCTGAAATGTGACTTGATTACACTGTCAATAATCATGAACATCATTCACTTGATAAGGTGCAGGTGGATTGAATTGACACTGGACAGTCATGTGGCCAGTCTGACAACAGCTTTCACAGTATAGAACCTGAGGGTTCTGCGGAAAAGAAGAAGTTTGATTCATCTGATTCGAAACTTGAGAAGTTGCCATCTGCTTCTGCAGCATGGCGATCAAACTTTGCACGTTTACTTCCTCAACCTTAGGAGGAGGAGGTGCTTGAATTGCTTGATAAGAGGAAGCATAGTTATATTTGGCAATGTCCTCGAACAGTGCCCACCCCTCATCAGGCGTATTCTTTAAAAACACCCCACCAGATGAACTATTGACCATGCCTTTTGTGAGCTCGGTCAATCCACTAAAGAAAGTGTTGACTTGCCTTTGCAGTGGCAAGCAATGGTGGGGACACTTCCTAAGCAAAGACTTGAATCTTTTCCAACACTCGAAAAATGATTCATTCACTTTCTGATAGAAAGTGAATATATCGTTTAAACACTGGGCTGTTTTTGAAGGTGGGAAGTATTGACTCAAGAACTCTTTTTCGAGTTCGGCCCAGGTGGTAATAGATTCAGCGGGGAGAGAGGTATACCACTCTTTAGCTTCTCCCTTTAGAGAAAATTGGAGCAGATTTGATTTTATTGCATCCTCACTTACTCCTTGGATGCGTGTAGTACCGCATATCTCTAAGAACGTGTGTAAGTGAGTATGGGGATTCTCTGACTGATAACCGTGAAAAATAGATGCATGCTGCATCATCTGAATGAGTCCCGGCTTTAGCTCGAAGGTCTGTGCAGTTATGGCTGGGATTACAATAGCCAGGTTGACTTTGACTTCGCCCGGCAAGGCGTAGTCTGCCAACGTACGTCTATCATTAGCAGCCATTATTACAAAATATGTGATTTCCTCGGCTAATCGATCCTCAAGATCTTGCTCGCTCGTCATGCGCGAGAACCGCATGAGCGGAAAATCCGCTGTTTGGCCGGACTACGGTTCGCTCGGGGTCAGGGGTATATAGCAATGGCCCCTTTTGACTTCGAGTTTGCATAAACCGAACCAAAATCAAGTGGTTGAAACCTAAAAACTAAGAATTCAAAAACCTAAACTAAAAATTAAGGCCTAAGAAAGGAAAAGAAATAAAATTGGTTAAGAAGAGGAACAGACGGACGTCCAGAAAACTGTACGGGCGTCTGCCTAGAAATTGAACTAGACGGGCGTCTGGTAGTCCAAACGCTCGTCTGATCAGCTGAAGAACTGGACGGACGTCCAAATTGAATGGACGCTCGTCCGAAAGGTTAAAAACGATTCAGAGTTGAGAAATTTAGAACTGACGGGCGTCCACTGGTCTAGACGCCCGTTTGGAAGCAGAAAAACGAAGCATGAGCAGAGAAAAAACAGAGAAAAAGATGGGGAGAACAAGAAAGTATTAGAAATCTCTGGCGAACGCAGCGAATTTAAAATTTTATTTCCTTTTAACCAGGATCGACTTCGCTAAGCAATAAACAAACGAGTTAGTAGGCGGTGGTTACCTTGGTTGATCTATAAGATCGACGCTTTGACCGTCTAAGGAGAGTAGTTCGCATAGAGCCGCCCAAGTGTTCGGCCTCTACCGCTAGTCCACACGAACAGCCCGCCGAATCCCATCATGGATTGCTATTGGAAAACTCGGTTGCGAGACCGGCCTTTTCCCTCTATCCAACTCTCTATAGGATGCTCTCTATTTTACACAAGAACTATTAGTTCTTGGAATTGTGATGTTCAAAAGAGCTTGACACCCACACTATATTTATAGTGTAATGTGGCGCCCCAATGAAGAGTGGAGGAGAAGAAAACCTTTTCCCAATAAAATAAGGAAAATATAATTGATTGATTTATCTCATTTATTATAATATCTCATATTAAATAAATCTAGGATATTGTCAATATCTTATATTGAATATTCCAAGATATTGTCAATATCTAATATTAACTATCTTTATTTTATTACCATAAATCAATTTACATATGTGTATATATCACATATATATTACACAAATAAATCTATTAATATCATATATATATACGCATACTACACTTAGTAATGCGCATCACATATGCACACCACACACGCATATATGCACAATATATCTAGTTCATTTTATTTATTAATATCTAATATTAATAATAGGTAATACCATTAATTAAATTGCACAATCCAAGTGTATCTTACACACTTCAATGTGGCGCCCCTTTGACCAACAAATTGGCTTCCGAATATTCTTTAATTAATATAATATTATTAATATCTTGTATTTAATTTATTCGTAATAAATAAATACCACCATATTAATTTACCACTATAACCTTTATAGTCTCGAGATAAACTTTCCTTATTTGGTTATCATCTATAACCATATTTTAATCCGGCTAGATGATCGTATGTGTGTGACCCGATAGGGTTCCGAATATGTTGGCCGTAGACACAAAGTGCAAATTAAGAAAATGCCCTTCATGCCTAACGATCACGGGATAGCGTCTAGCAACACACCGTGACCCCCAATCATCGGAAGAGTCAAATGTAATGACTACTACCTTTCATGTGAAACGATTACGTGTAACTTACAATCCTATCAACGTAATAATATCCATACGGTCGCATGCGTCAGTGTCAAACATTAACGATCGTATCTTATAATCTGGATATCAAGCTCTCTCGAAGTAACTCGTTTACTCCCACTTTGCAAAGATTCACGAGTAAGACATTCCTTATAAGAAGGCCATTTCGATATTCGATCCCAATCATAGGATACGCGATTCCCGGATGACCAATCATGTATACTCCGCGTGCTTGATGATCATACCCAATCACTACCGCATGATCGCCCCGTGGATAGGGAAACCTCAATAGTGTCAAAGCATGACAATCCACACCGTGATGCCATGAAGACTCGGTCAAAGGATAATTACACAACCGTCACATAGTGTGACACTTATCCGTGTAAGTGGAGTCGATCCTAACGTGCGCATTCACTAATACACGTCCACGTCATACCCAAGTGTCTCTACACTTCGATAGAGCGAGATCTATCCTCGCCTAAAGAGCAGAAGACATCCAATACGTGCTGAGTCTGTTTATACTATCAATGCCCCGTAATAGTACATCGACCTAGAGACATTTAAGTATCAAACTTATTAAAGTGATTAGAGATCTCATCAACCATGATCACCTATCATGGTTTCTCTATCACAGTTTAATACTAAGGACGTTAACATATAACAATTCATAATTGGTCCTCTAAAAGAACATATATATGACAACAGAAAAGCCATTTAATATATGTATAAACATAAAGAAATAGTAGAAATGATCCGACCCGGTCGGATCCGGTCCAACCCGATTGGGTTTAGGACACTATTCCAACAATCTCCCACTTGGCCTAAAACCAATCACTCGCACACACAAGACCAAGTTGAAACACAAGAATCTCATGCAATACTCGCAACTAGCCCTAGCCATGAACGGATCGCTATCCGTGGGGACTCAGACCATCTTCATATCACGTTCCAAATGATCAAGTCAAAGGAACCGCCTCAACACACACACGAATCTCCGATGAGACCCTGGTCCCTGCTTCAAGCAATGAATCCACTTACTATATCAGTTATATAGAAAAGGTGGAAGAACCGTACAAGGTTCAGGAATGAACCTTCTAGATCCATGTACTGCTCCCGCTGTGCCTCTAAGGCACTACTGTGTTTTGGCCTGGTTGTAGAATTTACAGTGACCCATAGGCTGGATCATTTCCAGCTCACTGTATCACTTAATCAATGTGATTGCAACCCAGATTGTAGCTCCCACTCGCCTTCATAAGACTTAGGATATATGTCTCAGATAACTATATTTATCTGATTCCAAGTTTCGATAAACTAGGAAACCATCCTTAACTTGTTTAAGGATATTCTCGACATTCACCAGATTTACTTTCATACTTGCTCATGACAGTTCATGAACTATGAACATCTGGCATTACCTTTATGATGGTTCCTATCGCAGTAGCAAAGGAAACCTTCCATAAGCATCATCTTTCACCTCATCCTTAGGACCAACGTCCTAACATAGATAGATCTCGAGAACACCGGCTAGCAGTTTACGCGATCTATGCTAAACTCTTTTAGCATCACATCTATATAGGTAAACTATAATTTAACAGCAGTTAAATCTATCACTATAGATTCTTATTTCTAAAATAAGAACTGCTAATCCAAGTGCTTTCTTAAAGACCTTGAACTACCAAACATTAATTGACTGTGACATGGGGTGATAATTCTCGAGAGAGATATCCAATACCTTACTCAAAAATCGTAACACACTCCCACTATTCATCTTACACAATGGGCATATCCTTCTTTTGACTAAATCAAACTCCTTTGATTATCAAACAAAGAAATTGTCTAGAGAAACTTGTTTGAGTCCATAAATGGATCTCGTGGGCTTACATATCATGTTATCGTCTATGAACATCGAGTCCGCTCGCCCTAACGTCTTCAACACTATCATATAGCCATGATACGAAGTTATAACAAGTATTATCTCGAATAGAATCCAGGCTCAACCTTACGGGGACATTCCTCTGGTAAGACAGACTAGGTTCACAACCTGGTTGTCACTGATGGAATCTAATTCAGATATTATGGCTCCTGGCCATATCTCTCAATCTTGCCTTTCAAACATTCCTTCATAAGTCGTGAGATATTCATTCTACAAGATGAACATACCGATAGCCTTTTCAGGCTTGAGGTTAACCACAGACTTACAGAACTTTTGTGTGCATTGAGCAGTGTTCTACACCTCATCGCTATGTGGCGTCCGCTCACGTTCCTATGGTTGAATATATCTTTGTGGTTCTTAAACTCTCTTGAGATCTGATTCACTCCCACTGTTTCTCTTGGAAGAAACACTTCCTCTAGAAGACAGCATGTTTGGAGACAAACACCTTTTGCTCCGCGATCGAGTAAATAATATCCAAATAAGTAGCTAAGACATTCCACAAAGTTGCATATGTTGTACTAGGCTCCAAGCCTTTCGACTTTGCCTATGATAACTTCAAATCATCGGTTAAGATAGATTCGACATTATCCTCTTCCATATCTAATATGGAATTTATTCAACCTTTATTCTTTGGAACTCGGTTAAGTATAAGGGCACTATCCCGAAACGGGTAATGGATACTTCGCATGGCTTGCGTCACACCTTTATCATATAAAGTGTTGTTGCCATTTTGGGAACACAATCTAATTGAGTATCCCAAAGATGGTATCCTTCAAGGGAGAATCTTATTCCTTTCAGACGACTTTTGAAACACCCTTCATGTATTAATTACTTCAATCCAATTGAAGATTAATTCCTAAGTAGCTCGTCAATCTCATATCCGTACTAGCTCGAACTTTTCAGGCTTTCCGAATTGTCGTACTTCAATAAGTACATTCAACTATTTCTAAAAATAGTCATAGAGATTAACAAACAATTATTTGTAGCATTAATTGTCACAAGCCAACAAACATCGGTATGTTTAGGCTTTAGACAATTTTTCTAGATTTTATAACCTTTTCATAAAAGGGTATTTTAGTCATCTTTAGATAAGATACGTATTACCTATATGATTCATAATCATATGGTTCAACATCATTAGAATGACGTTTGATTACACGCTTCCCTTCCAGAGAGACTATGTCTAGAACAACCACAAATATTAAGGATAACAACCATACAAATATTTAGTTGAGATCTCATCACATATATCAACTATATAGTGACATCAATCTGGTATGTTAGATTCAGTGACCTCCCAACTTTATCGGAATAACATTTATTCTTTACAATTGAATATGTCTACTAAATCCTAACAAATAACGGAAAGTATGTTCTTCATAAGAACCGGAACATAATAACATTTATTTAGTTCCCTTATCAATTTACTAGATTCAGAATATGGAAAGTGTTACAACGTTTGTTTCACCTTCCATATCTGTATTCAATCTTTCTAATTTAATCACACTCGTAAGATATCATATATCTAAGAGTTGACTTGAACTTAGATTGATTTATCTCAACTTACTTGCCTATAATAGAAACTTCAATACGTTCTCTATTTAAGCACATGCCCTAACTTCCCTTTTTAATCCTTCAAGCACTTGTAAATATTTCTTGGTGTAGTCTTCATAAGACTTAAGAAAGATCACAAGAGCTATGTCTTTGATTTCCTTTCATTAAGAAAATCTAAAGTTTATTAAATAGTTTATTTATCCTTTTGAATCGTATTCAAAACATTGACTATTTAATTAACCTTTAAGAAATGATAGAATTAAGTCGATACTTAAATCTTACAATTTTGAAAACAACCTTTCCAAAATTCGACGTGGTCATTCTTATCCAACGTTTGAATTAATTGTCATCGTATGACTGAATGATCATCTTGGATCGTATCCAATATATGACTAATTCGTTGAAACTTATTTCAAATGATTTAATCACATCATGAGCTTCCGCTTTCATTAATAATTAAAGCCTTGGACTACTCCATCAAATATGTAGTCTCCTTGTCTCTAACTACTATAACGGGATTGCTCGTGTCATTGCTTATTTTAAAAGGATTAAAATTACTTAACCATATTTGAGAACGTTTCTCAAAATTAACAGTCATAATTTGGTTTTACTAATCGAGAATTAAACATAAATATAAAGTTTGCTAAAACTACAACATAAAAATGAAAATAAATGAGTGTTGTTGTTTATACACGTAAAATCAAAAATGGTCTTTTGATTTATGATTTTGCTCCCACTAGTCAACTACTTCCAATTGACCTTCAAGAATTATTAATTTCTTTAGTGGACAAGATCCCACTAAACTACCGCGACCCCCGCTTTGGCTGGTGGGCCGAAAATAGTCTAATAGGTAGACAACAACCCTTTGTCAATCGTATCTTATACGACTCTTGTTGTTTGACTAGTCAACTCTTTGACAATTTTCATCTTATGAAGTAGTCAAACCCTTGCCTCTAAAATCCAAACGACCCCGCTTTGGCTGGTGGCCGAGAGAATTCTTAGTCAAGTCATAACCCCAATATTCGTGAGATCTCATACGATCATATCTCGATAATGACGATATACCCGAGGTAGGTCAACCCCTGCTTTGGCTGATGAGTTGGATCCGAACAAGGGCTCTTCAACGTCATTATAATATGGGGAGGCTATTTCAACTTGATTCTTTTGAGGTGGAAGTATTTATTTAAATTAATTCACTTAATTAATTTTAATTATGGTCTCATCAAATATATCTATCTCTATAGACATACATCCTACACATTTATCTAGATCGTGCCTAGTCATGCATCTATCGTATCATATAAAATAAATACAAGCACAAAATAAATAAATGCGTAAAGTAACCGGTATGATCATTGACTTTTCCTAGGTGCGGTTTCGAATACAAACTGACGAAACCGCGGGTCACAATCTAAGGGTAGCTGCAACCGCCAATAGGATCTTTAATGCTCAATTCTCCAATTGGATCTTTATTTTCGTCTTTCTTTGGTCTCCATCTTCTGCTCCATTATTGTTACATTTAATTCTATCTTATAAAATTAATACACCCGCCGTACACGGGGGTAAGCCAACGGGAATGGGATAAATGCAGAAAATAAACTAGGTCACGTTCTTCATAACGGCCTAGGACAATTTTTAAACCAACATAAAAATTAAATCATTCACATCTATCCTATCGGTCGAGTCCATGATCAATCGGGGTCCATATAATCATATTATATCTACGATATCTAATCCATACAATAAAATCTTATGAAGAAGATAAAATTAAAATTTAACTACTTGCGTCTTAATTAATCAATTAACATTTAATCTATTAAATAATTTTATCCAATCAATTAACTAATTAACATTTAATTAATTAAATGATTTTAATCGAAATAATATTAACGATTAATTTTAAACGATTTTAATTTTAATTTTAATAAATTAGAACTATTCCAAAATAAATCAAAATTAAAATTATGTCTATTTTGTTTCTTTTCTTTTGATTCCTAATCAAAAGGGATGCCTTTGGTTTCCTAAACCAAATTTGGCTTAGGCCTGGCCACTTTCCAAAATCAAAATTTTGGAAGTGGCACAAGCTAGCCAGCCTTTACAAATCAAATATTTGAAAAGGGCTGGCTTTATTCCAAATCAAATATTTGGAAAGGCCAAATAATTTTGGTTTAGGCCTGGCCACTTTCCAAAATCAAAATTTTTGAAGTGGCCTAGGCCTAGGCTTTTTCCCAAATCAAATATTTGGAAAGGGCCTAGGCCTATTCCAAATAAAATTTGGAAAGAACAAGAAAGTGTTAGGAAATCTACGCGGGAACGCAGCGGAATTTAAAATTTTATTTCCTTTTAACCAGGATCGACTTCGTTTAAGCAATAAACAAACGAGTTAGTAGACGGTGGTTACCTTGGTTGATCTATAAGATCGACGTTTTGACCGTCTAAGGAGAGTAGTTCTGCATAGAGCCGCCCAAGTGTTCGGCCTCTACCGCTAGTCCACACGAACAGCCCGCCGGAATCCCATCATGGATTGCTATTGGAAAACTCCAGTTGCTAGACCGGCTTTTTTCCCCTCTCTCCAACTCTCTATAGGATGCTCTCTATTTTACACAAGAACTATTAGTTCTTGGAATTGTGATGTTCAAAAGAGCTTGACACCCACACTATATTTATAGTGTAATGTGGCGCCCCAATGAAAAGTGGAGGAGAAGAAAACCTTTTCCCATTAAAATAAGGAAAATATAATTGATTGATTTATCTCATTTATTATAATATCTCATATTAAATAAATCTAGGATATTGTCAATATCTTATATTGAATATTCCAAGATATTGTCAATATCTAATATTAACTATCTTTATTTTATTACCATAAATCAATTCTGTGTGTGTATATATCACATATATATTACACAAATAAATCTATTAATATCATATATATATACGCATACTACACTTAGTAATGCGCATCACATATGCACACCACACACGCATATATGCACAATATATCTAGTTCATTTTATTTATTAATATCTAATATTAATAATAGGTAATACCATTAATTAAATTGCACAATCCAAGTGTATCTTACACACTTCAATGTGGCGCCCTTTGACCAACAAATTGGCTTCCGAATATTCTTTAATTAATATAAAATTATTAATATCTTGTATTTAATTTATTCATAATAAATAAATACCACCATATTAATTTACCACTATAACCTTTATAGTCTCGAGATAAACTTTCCTTATTTGGTTATCATCTATAACCACATTTTAATCCGCTAGATGTTCTTATGTGTGTGACCCGATAGGCTTCCGATATGTTGGCCGTAGACACAAAGTGCAAATTACTTAAAATGCCCTTCATGCCTAACGATCACGGGATAGCGTCTAGCAACACACCGTGACCCCAATCATCGGAAGAGTCAAATGCAATGACTACTACCTTTCATGTGAAAAAGCTTGATTACCGTGTAACTTACAATCATATCATTTGTAATAATATCCATACGGTCGTGACGTCGAGTGTCAAACATTAACGATCGTATCTTATAATCTGGATATCAAGCTCTCTCGGTAACTCGTTTACTCCCACTTTGCAATGATTCACGAGAGTAAGACATTCCTTATAAGAAGGCCATTTCGGATATTCGATCCCAATCATAGGATACGCGATTCCCGGACGACCAATCATGTATACTCCGCGTGCTTCAAAAGATCATACCCAATCACTACCGCATGATCGCCCGTGGATAGAGAAAACCTCAATAGTGTCAAAGCATGACAATCCACACCGTGATGCCATGAAGACTCGGTCAAAGGATAATTACACAACCGTCACATAGTGTGACACTTATCCGTGTAAGTGGGTCAGTCTAACGTACGCATTCACTAATACACGTCCACTTACAGTCCAAGTGTCTCTACACTTCGATAGACGAGATCTATCCCTGCCCTAAAGACAGAAGACATCCAATACGTGCTAGTCTGTTTATACTATCAATGCCCTGTTTAATAGTACATCAGCCTAGAGACATTTAAGTATCAAACTTATTAAAGTGATTAGAGATCTCATCAACCATGATCACCTATCATGGTTTCTCTATCACAGTTTAATACTAAGGACGTTAACATATAACAATTCATAATTGGTCCTCTAAAAGAACATATATATGACAACAGAAAAGCCATTTAATATATGTATAAACATAAAGAAATAGTAGAAATGATCCGACCCGGTCGGATCTGGTCCAACCCGATTGGGTATAGGACACTATTCCAACAGAAAAAGACGAAAGCAGATAGAAAAAAAGAACTAATCACAAGGGAATCAGAAAGAGAAGACCTTAAGCCCTAACTAAAACCACAATTAACTAAGTAAAATCTTCCTAAAAGCAGAACAAAAGCGATTAAACACGGAAAAACAAAAACAAACACTAGGCAACCGTTTGGTTCCCGGCAACGGCGCCAAAAACTTGTCACGGATTTTATCTAACAAAACAAACAAGTAATAAAATTTATAAATCTGATATACCTCAAGTGCAAGGATCGTAGTAAAGAGGTTGATACCGGTCGATCTTACGGGGAACTAACGATTGGTAGTCCTAGTCTTTTAACTTAACTAACTAACCTATGTCACGATTACTAAACTAAACAGATACTCAAAACAAGAATAATAATCACAAGAAAGGTAACAATAACGTAAATCGAATGGAAGATCAATGATCTAACGCCAGGAAAGATAGTTTCGAACCAATTTAAACTAAACTAAACCTAATATGCAATAAAAGACTAACTAAGCTAAACAATTCAAATTCAAGGGGTTTTAAATCAATAAGTTACGAACGAACAAGCAATTGATCCACCTATCCTATCAACATTCCATTTCAATTCAGATTATTTCGTGATTACTAATCAAGTTGTGAATCACCTGATCAAAGGTATGAACCCTAATTTCTTAGGCAAGTTCGTCTATTAATCTCTATCTTTCGATCTAAAGATTAACGCTTTTCTAACAAAGGTGTAAACTTTAAATGTTTCCAACCTAAAAATCTAACCTAATAACTTTCGTTACTTAGATCAAATATCTATTCTTTATCATGGTGATCTAAAGTCTAACATGATTTTCATCAAATAAACGATCAACAAAGCAAACATCTTTCGATATAAATTTGCAATAAACAACATAAAGCATGATAAAAGAAACAACTCGTAATAGATACTCACAAAATAATCACAAAAAGAAACTGAATTGTTGATCGGATGGCTTCACAACGCTCGTTCAATGGAGGTCTAGCCTCTTAGCATCCTCTTGAAACTTCGAATTGTATAGAAAGACATAAAAAAGTAGCTAATCTAATCTAGGAATTTAAGAACATAAAAGTTGATGAAAACTGGAAAAAAACACAGCCTAAGCCGCCCCTAGGATTAGGGTTTTTGAGTATTGTGTAAATCGTCTCTCTAGGGTTGAGAAACTGCCGCCTATATATAGATTTTCAAGTCGGTTTAGCTAAGTCGGCTACTGGACGCCCGTCTTAATCCTTGAACGCCCGCCCACTCTTCCATACAAACTTCGAATCGGGCCGAGTCATGATCAGACGCCCGTCCTTCTTTAAATTGGACGCTCGTCCAGCAATTTCATCCAAACTCGAATCAAAAATATCATCCTCGACGCTCGTCCACTTTGGATCAACGCCCGTCAAGCTGGGCGCTTGATTCAAGCTAACTGGGCGCCGCTGATTCGGTGACTTTGAAAACTTGATTGCCTCATCTATATCTCTTTTTAATTCAATCCAAATCCATCATTATCTCTTCTTCATCATAAAATTCGTCTTTTATCTTCTTTTGATCATCTCTTGAGCCTTAAATATGTATCTATAACACATCAAAACATCGCAAAATGTAATATCGTCCAAATAGTCATAAAATCACAATTAAAACACCAAAATTAACTTATTTTGCAATTAACTCATTTAGAACCTCATTTACTCAATATTTCCATTAAACACCCGTTTCTTATGCAAATTATACAAATATAAGGGAAATTATCATAAAATATAGCGTTATAAATCGTATAAAATCACCCTTAACATTCCCCCTTTCTCTGTTCCGGGGGTTGCCTTGACTGGAGTGGCAACAGCTGAACCAGTGTCCACAATGTTTGTGTCGTCGGCTGGAATATTGACAGACAGCGTTGAGTGGCTGTCTTTGTTGGAGTTGTGGACTTTTGGATGCTTGTTGGTTTAAAATGTACGGAGAAGAGTGGTATCATCAATTGCATCCGTGTAGGAGTTTCTCTTCTCTGTCTTTATCAAGATCATCATTATGATGATCATTATCATCATTGTCATCATGATCGTCACCATCATCTTGATCATGATCATCTCCACCATCTTCTGAGTCATCACTGCTGCGCCGAGAGATCTGGGCGATTTTCCCTTGGCTGCATCAACCAATTCCCATAGAGGTGATTCATCAAGTACACCAACCAGAGTTGTGATTCCCAGAAAATCAAATAGCCATGCCTCTTCTGCAAGCATGCGGTTAGAGTCTTGAAGCTATTGTCGGGAATCACCTTCCTTCCACTCAAGGTATTCTCGCAATTCGATCATCTATATCGCTTTGCGCACATTTGCTGTTAGACTTCTTCTGGAGATTCCTCATCATCTCCAGTGTCTTCTTTATTAGGATGTTGTACATCCTCACTGACATTTTCTTCTTCTTGTTGGTCTGCCTCAGCGTCAGACTCCTCTTCTTCTTCATCTTCATTAATTAATTTGCCAAAGTCTGTCTTGTCCAGATTTCGCTGAACCTTTTGCTTATTTCTTTGACTGGTAGTGTGTTGTGTGGATTTCTTTCTCTTACCTTCTCCTGCCTTCTTTTGTTGTTTAACATAGGTAAACATGACTTTGGATTCATGCAGTTTGTGGAGTTGTACAGTAGGGACTTTTAGACATTGCAACAGATAGTGTAACTGAATCCCATATGACTTTTTCACCCAGAATTGTCCTTTCTTTGTCTTTCCTTCTTTTGTCCCCTTATTTGCTGCTTTTACTTCACCTTGGATTTGCTCTTTGATTCTTAGAAAGAAGTATTTTGGCCAATTGAATTGTAGATTGTTGTATATGATTCCCATTAGCCGCATTCTAATTTCTATCATGGCATTATTTGCTCCCAACTTTCCTTCAATGGTTTTGCCAATTAGGCACTAAACTCATTGAACGGTTTCTTTAAAAGCGAGATCTAAGACAGCTTGACTTTTGTAGATCCTGGGTTTGCCGCTTTGGCAATTGTTGCCCAGAAATCGTCCAAGTTTTGTGATACCAATGTCACTTTTGCTTCCTTTATTTGAAAGTTTGAGATGTTTTCGAATTACCTTTTCTGTAATCACCACGTCTTTGCCATTGACAGATGCAACGATCTTGTCTTCTTCCCACTTGTCACCTTCTTCAGCAGGGAGCCCAGATTCGCATTTTGCAGATTTCCAGAAAGAGATGAGATTTTCATAGAAAACCTCGGTTATTGGAGGGTTGAGAAAGGTTGATAATTTTAGGTTTTCGCAGCCTGCTGCCAATCGTTTGGCATCCTCGTCATTTCCACACAGTTTCAAGTAGTGTTCTTCTTGAAAGAATGATCCAGTGGCAAACGATTTTTCATACCCAGCTTGGGTGTTTGAGGAAGATGATTCCATTGTTGAAAATTGTTCGGTAAAAACTAGTTTTAAATTTATAAACCGAAACACCCCAAGTATAAGGATCGTAGTATAGGGTGTTTACGGGTCGTCCTAAGGGAGTGGAATGTTTATCGGATCAAGGGACAATTATTCTATTGATTACGTCACAATTATTAACTAAACTACTAAACTAAGGCTGAAACTAACTAAAACCTAAACCTAAGAATTAAAATTAAAACAGGAAATAAAAACAAACAGAAAATAAGAAAACAAAAAGCCAGACGAGCGTTCACTAAAGTGAACGAGCGTCTGAAAACTAAACCTAACGGACGGGCGTCTGCTATTGCGGACGAGCGTCCAACTACTGGCTGAAATGGTAAAAAATATGCGTAAGATATGCAGAAATTAGGGTTTATAAAACTAAAACTTAAACTAAACTTAATCTAAACGATTTAACTAATGATTCGATTAATAAACAATAAAGGAAAACACAGCGAGGCAACGAATCCACCCATCAACCAACAACCCCCAACTAGATGGTGATCTAAGATGTAGTTTTTAGTAGCGATTTATTCATGAATCCAATTAAATATCTTCAATCAAATTCTAGGGTTTCGTTTATCTTTTCAAATAAACTAAACATACAATCAACACGAAATCACGAGGTTGTTTCCAAACTCTCACTCAACTAATCATGCATAATCTCTTAAAACACGAATAATTGCATCACTTGAACGAAATAAAACTTAAACCAATATATTTTCATACATAGATCCAAGCATGTAGATATAGATAAATCGTTTCATCAAATCGTTAATTCCAACGAAACATGATCAATACAAAACAACATCCAAAGTGATGAAAAACTATAAATTAAACTCACTAACATAAAGCATCGAACTCTCTGGTTGGTTGCGTTGATGATGGGCTTCCTCCGTCGACTCAACACGCAGGTTTCTAGCCAACAATCATGTTGGAGATGATTGTTGGTTGGGAGATTTGCATCTCTCGTGAAATTAGGGTTCTCGGCGCAGCTTTTGGTGAATTTTCGATCTCAATTATGTGGTATATGAATTAGGGTTGGGGCTGCGCTTTATTTATAGAGCTTCAAGTCGGTTAGGGTTAAGTCGGCAACGGACGCCGCCTGGTCTTGTGGGCGCCCGTCCGAATGCCTGACGCTGAGTAAACGCCGTTCATCCTCCGTCTCAAACTCTCTCAATGTAAAACACAATTCCGACGCCGCCCACTTTATCAAACGCCTGCCTGGAATGGACGCCGCATTTAACGCCGCCCAAGATGCTTGAGGGTCGGATTTCATCATCTTTATCCAATTTCTTCAAGCCAATTCCAACTCTATCTCTTATAATTCGACTTGAGCTTTATTTATCCACTTATGGCACTCGAAAATCAACACCTACATGATAAATAAACAATGCAAAAATGTAATAAAATCCAAATAATAATAATTCCATTAAATCAACACTTAAAATCATCAATTTTGCATACAACCCTCTTAAAATCATCTCTATTAAATAATTACACTTAAAACCTTAATCCTCATGTAAATTGTGCAAATGTGGGGAAAATAATAATGAAATACACCCTTAATAATCATATAAATATGGCCTTAACAACACCCCCACACTTAGCTTTTTGTACGTCCTCGGACAAAACAATCAAAACTATAGCTCAACTTTCATGCAATCCACATAGATCTCTAACTCACGTAACAAAAGATACAACAACTATAGCAAATAATACCAACACAGAGATAGATTCGGTGTAAGTGTGACAAGCCATTCTCAATATAGCAAGCCTTTCAAAGAAATATCCTTTCAAAAATTCCAATGACTATCCTAGTGCAGACGAATATAGCTCCACTCAAAGCCTTCCCACGCACTCAGTAGGATAATCCCTACAGCATATCATGCGGTTCTACTGGGTATAAGATCCATGATAACAAAGACTCTACTTTATTTTTACTCATCATTTTCGAAATTTTCAAATTTGACGCATATCAGAATAAGCTCTTACCCATCATAGTAGAGTAGGATGTTTCGAGATAACCCCCTACCTTACTCAAATCATAAGGTAGCTATAAACTGACTGTCGTGAGCTTTTGGTCATCATAGTGGTATAGGACATACGAGGTATACCCTACCGCACTCAAATCATAAACCAGCTTCCGACAAACGTATTTATTAATAATTGCTCACTCACTTTATTTATTCACTTTTCAAAGTCATAAGTTACATCTCACCTATCACATTCAAACTTTATGATATTCACAGCACACGGTCTAACTTAGGTGTAACTATACCGACCTTCCTAAGATGAATCATTAAAAATAATGAAAGGATATAATTCAAAAGTCATGCTTCAAAATCAAAGGCTTTCGTGAGTGAAAAACGAAACTATCTCCATAAAAGTAAAACATGCTATAATTATCTCACTAAGCCACATAAAATCATCGTTAGAAAACTACAACTAGCAAGCATCTAGTTCCAATTATATGCTCGAGACTCACAAAAAATTTTAAATTTCGCAGAAAATTCAACATTCACTCATATTTCAAAGGATACAGCATAAAAACATACCCAAACACCCCCCCCACACTTAAATCACATTATGTCCTCAGAATGTGCCAATATAAAAGAAAAGAAAACTTAGCTGGTTTCAAAGGTGGTTGTCGGATGAAAGTTGGCAGAGGTCAGGCCGGAGCATGAACATACCGCAACAACTCGAATAGACAACACTGGATAGTAGTAACTCGAAAACCTGCTCAAAAGTATCTG
Source organism: Gentiana macrophylla (assembly GCA_026214975.1). Classification (NCBI taxonomy): domain Eukaryota; kingdom Viridiplantae; phylum Streptophyta; class Magnoliopsida; order Gentianales; family Gentianaceae; genus Gentiana; species Gentiana macrophylla. Next base: position 58,354 of record JAOBSW010000193.1, on the reverse strand, counting down.
CAACACTCGACATACCATATAATCTCGGGGTACACGGGGTATATGAGCAACACATAACACAAAACACTCACAACGAATGTAAGAGGAATAACCATCAACACAAAATCAACTAAAGTATTATTTCTAACACAATAAAACAAAACAACCTAAGAAAAGAAACAAACAAAGAAAACTAGGCTGCCTCCTAGGAGCGCTCTTTTAATGTCAATAGCTTGACACAAAGTTCAAAAGATCAACCGGATCGGGCCACTTCGGTTTGACTACCGCCACCTCGATGATCGAAATCAAGTATTGGGCGGAAATGATTTTCACCACAACAACAAGTCAAGTGCGCTATAAGATCATTAAACTTTTCTCTCCAAACGACACTGACTCTCTTCTTCTTGTTCTTGCGGATGATAGGCATAGACACAGTGGTATGATCAGAAGTTTCAGCAGAAGGTACCTTTCGGGTGGATATAGGAACGTCATCGTCATCTGACTCAAAGAAATAAGATGGAATCTCCTCACAAATCAGGACATCTGTACTCTCATCTCTGCTTTGGAAATAAAGAATCTCAGGCTTTTCCTTTGGTTGCCCAAAATATTTCTTAAGTCTATGACCATTCACTTTGAAAGCTTGATTACCATACCCGTTCAGAGTAATTACTCCACTTGGATTAACCTCGAGAATCTCAAAGGGACCAGACCATCTAGACTTGAGCTTACCAGGAAACAAATGAAGTCTAGTATTATAGAGTAAAGCCATGTCACCAACTTTGAATTCTCGGTCCTTGATCTTAGCGTCATGGAGTATCTTAGTTCTCTCCTTGCTGAGCTTAGCATTCTCGTATGCACGGAGTCTGAATTCGTCGAGCTCGTTCAACCTGTAACAACCTTTTCTCCCCCCGAGTTGGCTATCAAAATTTAAGAATTTAATTGCCCAGAAAGCTCTGTGTTCAAGTTCGACAGGTAAATGACAAGCTTTGCCATAGACCATTTGGAAGGGTGACGTGCCCATCGGGGTTTTAAATGCAGTACGATAAGCCCACAACGCGTCATCCAACTTAAGACTCCAATTAGATCGATTATTGTTCACGGTCTTCTCCAAAATTCTTTTCAAGCTCTGGTTGCTTACCTCGACTTGGCCACTAGTTTGAGGATGATATGGTGTACCAATCTTATGTTTGACACCATACTTCTCAAGGATCTTGTCAAGCGGCGCATTGCAAAAGTGAGTACCTTCATCACTAATGAGTGCTCTCGGACAGCCGAATCTAGTAAAGATATTCTTTTGCAAGAATTTCTTTACCACCTTATGATCATTAGTTTGAGTAGCTATGGCCTCGACCCACTTTGAAACATAATCCACACAGACGAGGATATACTTATTACCACATGAGGATGGAAAGGGTCCCATAAAATCTATGCCCCATACATCGAAAACTTCGCATTCAAGAATGGGCTTAAGTGGCATTTCCATCCGACTACTCTGCCGTCCAGTTCTCTGGCACCTATCACAACCTTTACAAAAGGCTTCTGCATCTTTAAACAGAGTCGGCCAGTAGAATCCAGCTTGAAGAATCTTTGCAACCGTCTTCGGTGTTCCATAGTGACCTCCGGTAGGACCGCTATGGCATTGTTCCAAAATATCCCACTGATCATGCTCAGGAACACACCGTCGAAGCAACCCGTCTTTACAGATTCTGAACAAATAAGGATCTTCCCATACGAGATATTTAAGGTCGAAAGAACTTTTCTTCTCGATACGTCATATCCTCTAAATGACCACTCGCTAAATAGTTGACGTAGTCGACATACCACGGCCTAACCGTTTCAAGCTTCATCAATTGCTCGACCGGAAAATCAATGCCTATATCATTGTGATTTTCGCACCCTCATTTACTAAGCGAGATAAATGATCACCACAATATTCTCACTACCTTTCTTATCTTTAATCACAAGGTCAAACTCTTGTAGAATTAAAATCCATCGAAGTAACCTTGGTTTGGCATCTGCTTTATCCATAAGGTAGCGTAAAGCTGCATGATCTGTCCAAACAACAACTTGAGACCCTAGAAGATAGCTTCTAAACTTGTCAATGGCAAAAACGACGGCTAAGAATTCCTTCTCAGTTGTAGTATAATTGCATTGAGCCGGGTTCAAGGTACGACTCGCATAATAAATGGGCCTAAACCTTTTATCAACTCTTTGACCTAAAACTGCGCCTACGGCGTAATTAGAGGCATCGCACATCAACTCGAAAGGCTTGGTCCAATCAAAGCTACTAAAATAGGGGCAGCGATAAGCTTATCTTTCGGACAATTGAAAGCTTCTTTGCACTTCGCGATCGAACAAGAAATCTACATCTTCTTTCAAGAGATTTGATAAAGGCTTGGCGATGGTAGAAAAGTCTCGAATAAACCGCTGTAGAAGCCAACGTGTCCTAGAAAACCTCGTACCTCTTTCACTTTGCCTTAGGTACGTCATCCTTTCGATGGCTTCAACCTTAGCCTTATCAACTTGAATACCAAAGATTGGACACCTTATGTCCCAAAACGATTCCTTCGTCTACTAGAAAATGGCATTTTTCCCAGTTAAGCACCAGATTCTTCTCAACACAACGTTGGAGTACCATATCTAGGTTCTTTAAAATTTCATCAAAGCTATCGCCGTAGACTGAGAAGTCATCCATGAAGACCTCCATGCATTTCTCAACAAGTCCATCAAAAATGGCCAACATACACCGTTGAAAAGTCGCGGGTGCATTGCATAGACCGAATGGCATTCTACGAAAAGCAAAAGTACCAGATGGACATGTAAACGTGGTTTTCTCTTGGTCATTGGGGTCGATGGCTATCTGGAAATAACCAGAGTATCCATCGAGAAAACAATAATACTTGTGACCACTCAGTCGTTCAATAAGCTGGTCAATGAAGGGTAGGGGAAAGTGGTCCTTGGCAGTAACCTCATTAAGTCTACGATAGTCTATACAGACTCTGTAGCCTGTCACGAGACGTAAGGCAACTTCCTCCCCTTTTTCATTCTTTTCAACTGTGATTCCGCCCTTCTTTGGCACAACTTGAGTAGGGCTGACCCACTCGCTATCGGCGATTGCATAGATGATTCCCATGTCGAGCCACTTTATAACCTCCTTCTTGACAACCTCCTGCATATGCGGATTCAGCCTTCGCTGAGGTTGTCTTACCTTTTTAGCTCCCTCCTCCGTTCGGATTTTATGCATGCATATGTCTGGGCTGATCCCTCGGATATCACCCACTTGCCAACCGAACGCGAGGATGTTTTTCTTAAGCACTTCTATCAGCTGTGCTTCTTGCTCAGGGTCGAGTTTCGAAGAAATGATCAAAGGCAATTTATCTCCATCCTTAAGAAAGATATACTTAAGGTGTTTTGGAAGCGGTTTGAGCTCTAAATCAGTAGGTGGTTGCTCAATACTAGATTTTAACGGGCCACCTTTCTCCCTATGAGCTTGAAGTGGTTGTGTTAGAACACCTCATCTTCCCGAGGCTCAACCCCAGAAAAGTGCTGGATCAAATCATCCATCGGAATCCTCCGGTCAACACTTGCTTCCTTTTTCTTGTGATCGATCATTTTTCTTAACTCTTCATCTTTAAGCTCTTCTGCCAGCTCTTCCCAATCATCTACTTCCCAATGAGTAGCTTCTCTCCAAAACTCTACCTCGTCCCAACTACCCATCAGAGCTTCTTCTTCACCAGGGATGAAGTCTTCCTGACTCAGTTCTTTGAGATCATCGTTTGTTGCTGGGCATCTCCATGCTTCCAACTCAATAACAGGCTCAGTATGAGCGAGTGAAGATGACTCGTCAATGCCTACGGCTGGAAATGAATTAGAAGATGGTCCGCAGTCAGCCGGATCCTCAATGTCCATGACTTCAAAAACACCTATCTCTGTAAGCTCCATTGCATCTTCATAATAGGCATCTCCTCCGTCCTCATATATGGCTTCGACAAACGATATTTCATCAATTACGGCTCTTTCAGGATGTGTCCCTCGTGTGAAGGTGACGGATGTGTCACCGACTCTTAGAGTAATCTGTCCTTTGCAGAAGTCGATGAGAGCGTTAGAAGTGTCTAAAAAGGTTCGGCCTAGAATTAGAGGCATCTCCTTATCAGGTGGATAGTCTAGAATAACCCAGTCGGTAGGGAAGACTAAATGTTCAATTTGAAGGAGAACATTAGCTACACAACCGGCTGCAGAGATTTACTAGATTTGTCTACCATCCGAAGGGAAATGGGGCGTTCTCGCATTCTTTGTCTAGCCCGAGCTTCTTGCATACATTTAATGGCATCACATTGATGGAGGCCCCGAGTCGCATAAAACATTTTCGAACAAATGGCCTTCAATCTCGCAGGAGATTGAAGGTCTGCCAGGGTCACCTCGCTTAATGAAAGAATTTTCTGTGAAACCATCGCGCAATCCTCGCGAAGCACTTCTTCAGCCATCCCCTGAAGTTTTCTCTTACTCCCACAGAATTCTTTAAGATACTTAGTACATTTAGGCATTTCAGACAATACCTCAGCTAAGGGCATACTCACTTTAGTGTCCCTAAGTATCCTCCTCACCCCATCATACTGCTTGTCATTAGTGAGGGCTTTCTCTTTCCTTTTTGGGGGATAAGGAAGGGCTTTATCATTCTTCGTGGCCTGATTCTTTATCGCCTCATCCTCCTTATCCTTCCATCTCACAAACTTCTCTTCCTTTTTGTTAGTCAGGGGTACTGCCCCTTGACTTTCCTTCCTTTCCTCATTATCAGAATTATTTTCATCCTCCGAAGAATTGTCACTAAGCTCCTCCTCATCATTGCTTTCTTCGGCATGTGATTTCGATTTCCCTCCCCGAACTCATGGCGTCGGGAGGGGCTACTCGCTTCCGACATCTTGCCGGGTCCAGCCTTTTTTACCACTTCTCAAAGTTACTTCATTCAACTCCTCTTCTTGCCCATACTCCCATTGTGGTGTAATGGCAAAGGCAAACATTCACATCAGCTTTCGGATTTCTCTCGGTATAACTCGGAAGTTTACCGTGAGGTCTGCTTGCTTGCTGGTCTGCCATCTGACCAACTTGTCTCTCAATTGCTTTAACACTAGTAGACAAAGTCTTCACCATGTCTACCAGCTCATCGAATTTGTGTTGAGGACACATGAGGTGGTATGATTATTGTTCGAGTTTGATTCCAGCCACCTTGGGGCCTTTGGGAGTTCTCAACGGCCTTTGATAGTTCGAGTTGAAAGAATTTGAATTTGAAGGGCCAGGTGGTAGCTTGGCTTGATTGAAGTTTTGTCGTTGGAACCCTGAGTAGTTTTGGCTTTGATTGAAGTTTCGGAAGGGTTGGTTTTGATTATCCATTAAGTTCACTTCTTCCGTCATCTCAGTCCCTGCCTGTGGTTCAAGATAATTTGAATCGTAAGGTCAGCATCTGAAGATTGGCCAACTGCTTGCTTATCAATTCCATCTGAGCAACCAACAGTTGTGTATCAGGATTGCTTGCAGTACCTTCTTTCTTAACAATATTGGTCTTCTTAGGAGTCGACCACATATTGTTCTTGGCGATGGTCTCAGCCACTCTATAGGCAGTCTCATCACCTCCCCCTAAGAAGGATCCATGAGCTGTGGAGTCAAGATAATCTCTATTAGGTTGAGAGACTCCTCTGTAAAATAGTTCCAAAGAACTCATGTACTGTCATATCCGTGATTGGGGCACTTCCTCATCAACAGATTTAATCTCTCCCAAGCCTTGCCAATGATCTCATCCTCCATCTCGCTCAAACGTAGCTATTTCCCGTTTCATTTCCATAATCTTGCCTGGTGAAACCCACTTAAGAGCGAAGGCTCTTTTGACATCATTCCATGTATGGAGGGAATGATGTGCTAACGATTTAAACCATCTGCTTGCTTCACCTTTTAAAGCAAAAGGAAATAGCTTCAACTTTACGATCTCAGAATCAACACCAGGATAATGGCCTGCTTCACAGATTTGTACGAATGTGGACAAGAAGTCGTGTGGATCTTCTTGAGCAGTACCATGGAAAGAGCTATTCTGAACTAGAGCAACTACTCCGTTCTTTAGATCAAAGTTCGCTCCTCCCATGTCGGGAGGACGAATAGGTCTATGCCCCTCGAGAAAATCTTGATTAAGATATGGAGTGTAGGGGTCCTGGTTCAGTTGATTAAGCTGGTTTTGTCTAAATTGTTGAAGTTGTTGAGTTATGCCAGCTTGCTGATTCTGTTGTTGCTGCAGAGCTTGCATCTGTTGAAGGAGTAAATTTAACTGAGCTTGGGGTCGATTTGGAATTGGTGGATCTTGATCCGCCATTTTGTCCAAATCGTGAGAAGCCTTCTTCTAAGGATAGATCGTTCGTGCTCGGGATCAAAGATCGAAGTCCTTCTTACTTCTCGCTTGCATAAACCGTAAGAAAGGAAAAGAAGAAATCAACCCTTTGGGGTTGATTAGAACAGTTTAGAAAAGATTAGATGGTTTAGAGGAGAAAAGAAAATAGAAAAGAAGTGATGATTTGAGAGATCAATCAAGGCCCAAAGATGAATGGACGTTCGTTCGAATGAACGCTGTTGAGATCAACGAACAAGCGCGTCGTAAGACAAACTGAGGTGGACGGGCGTTCAAGTTGTTGAACGCCTGCTCGTTGAATCTGAAAACCTAAAAACTAAGGTTACCAGAAATTAAAAACGAGATAAAAAAAAAATAAAAGCAGAAAAGACTTATGGAAACAAAATCAAACAAATCTATAATTACGGAAACAGATCTAAAAAAATAAGGAAGATAATTGAAAGAAAATCAAATAAAATAAAATAGTAATAAACGTAATCCTAAAATTAAACGAAACTGGAAAAGAAACCTACCTACGAAAAGTTTAAAAACAAGAAAAACACTAAGACGGTAAAAAAAAGCGTGTTGAAATCTTCTAGGCCAAAAGGAAGGGAAAACAGTGGATTTTGACCTCGAAAACGCGATCGAACGGCCTCACGGCGTCGGAACGAGCTTTCGAATTGGGGTCCTGCGTTCCAAACGACACTTTCGAGCGAAAGTTACGGCCAAAATACTCACTGCGTGCTAAAAGCGATCCTTTGACTCGTAAAATTGTCCTAAATAGAATCCGACAACCGTTACCGACTCCCGCAACGGCGCGCCAAAACTTGTTCGGTAAAAACTAGTTTTAAATTTATAAACCGAAACACCCCAAGTATAAGGATCGTAGTATAGGGTGTTTACGGGTCGTCCTAAGGGAGTGGAATGTTTATCGGATCAAGGGACAATTATTCTATTGATTACGTCACAATTATTAACTAAACTACTAAACTAAGGCTGAAACTAACTAAAACCTAAACCTAAGAATTAAAATTAAAACAGGAAATAAAAACAAACAGAAAATAAGAAAACAAAAAGCCAGACGGCGCTCACTAAAGTGAACGAGCGCGTCAAAACTAAACCTAACGGACGGGCGTGCGCTATTGCGACGGCGTCCAACTACTGGCTGGAACAGAAAATATGCAGAAGATATGCAGGAAATTAGGGTTTATAAAACTAAAACTTAAACTAAACTTAATCTAAACGATTTAACTAATGATTCGATTAATAAACAATAAAGGAAAACACAGCGAGGCAACGAATCCACCCATCAACCAACAACCCCAACTAGATGGTGATCTAAGATGTAGTTTTTAGTAGCGATTTATTCATGAATCCAATTAAATATCTTCAATCAAATTCTAGGGTTTCGTTTATCTTTTCAAATAAACTAAACATACAATCAACACGAAATCACGAGGTTGTTTCCAAACTCTCACTCAACTAATCATGCATAATCTCTTAAACACGAATAATTGCATCACTTGAACGAAATAAAACTTAAACCAATATATTTTCATACATAGATCCAAGCATGTAGATATAGATAAATCGTTTCATCAAATCGTTAATTCCAACGAAACATGATCAATACAAAACAACATCCAAAGTGATGAAAAACTATAAATTAAACTCACTAACATAAAGCATCGAACTCTCTAGTTGGTTGCGTTGATGATGGGCTTCCTCCGTCGACTCACCGCAGCAGCTTTCTAGCCAACAATCATGTTGGAGATGATTGTTGGTTGGGAGATTTGCATCTCTCGTGAAATTAGGGTTCTCTGGCCGCAGCTTTTTGGTGAATTTTCGATCTCAATTATGTGGTATATGAATTAGGGTTGGGGCTGCCGCTTTATTTATAGAGCTTCAAGTCGGTTAGGGTTAAGTCGGCAACGGACGCCGCCTGTCTTGTGGGCGCCCGCCCGTAATGCCTGGACGCTGAGTAAACGCCGCTTCATCCTCCGTCTGAACTCTCTCTCAATGTAAAACACAATTCCGGACGCCGCTCGTCCACTTTATCAAACGCCCGTCTGGAATGGACGCTGCACGAACGCTCGTCCAAGATGCTGAGGGTCGGATTTCATCATCTTTATCCAATTTCTTCAAGCCAATTCCAACTCTATCTCTTATAATTCGACTTGAGCTTTATTTATCCACTTATGGCACTCGAAAATCAACACCTACATGATAAATAAACAATGCAAAAATGTAATAAAATCCAAATAATAATAATTCCATTAAATCAACACTTAAAATCATCAATTTTGCATACAACCCTCTTAAAATCATCTCTATTAAATAATTACACTTAAAACCTTAATCCTCATGTAAATTGTGCAAATGTGGGGAAAATAATAATGAAATACACCCTTAATAATCATATAAATATGGCCTTAACAAAAATTAAAAGAAGTTTGAGGGTGAACTTGAATTTGCAGTAGAGAAAATCAAAAGTAGGGCTTGTGTTTTGCAAAAGAGTGTAAAGATTTCTGGAAATCCCTGAGTCTTGCTTATATAGGGTGATTTGGGTAGTGTGAACGTGGTTTGAATGTGAAAGGATTTTGTGAGATAATGGCGTGATTTTGTATATGTAAATCGCGATATTTGAGCGTAATGGGGGAGTGGTTTGAGGTAAGTAATGATAGAGCCCAGGAATCGAGGCAATTGTAATTTGAAAAAAATATGGTTACCTCCATAATTATAAGTTGATCTCCACGTGTGTAATCTTCCACAGAATAACCCTCCATAATTTCCTTATTCTCCACGTGTAGTAAAAATTGATTTTGTTCACACTTTAATTTGTCCAAGTCTTTAATTCGGTGAAGTGCCTTGGCTGGTCACTTAGCCGATATAGTGATTTCTTCACTCGAGTCATGCTAGATTTAACCGTTCTAACAATCGCTTAAGTTAACTTCACTGGATACCGATGCCTTACCTGCTACATCCCTCAGTAACGGCAAAGGTTGAACCATTGATGAAGTTACTTAGCCGATTACTCCATTAGCCGCTTTTGGTACTTAGTCAATTTCAATCATTCCTAACTCGCCTCTCAACATGTTTGAATCTTTCATAGTCGAGTGGTTTGGTGAAGATGTCATCCAATTGATCTTCAAAGGGGTATGTATTTTAGAATGACATCTCCCTTTTCAACATGGTCTCGATAAAATGATGTCTTACATCAATGTGCTTTGTTCTTGAATGCAACACTGGATTTTCAGTAATAGATATTGCACTTGTGTTATCACACATGATTGGAATTGTTTCCTCCTCCACTCCATAATCCCTTAGTTGTTGTCTGATCCATAGTACTTGTGCACAACAACTACTTGCTGCTATATATTCTCGCCTTTCATTGATGTAGATATGGAGTTTTGCTTTTTACTGAACCAGGAGACTAGTCTGGTGCCTAGAATTTGACATGTTCTAGAGGTGCTTTTTCTATCTATTTTGCATCCAGCATAGTCAGAGTCTGAATATGATATCAATTTAAATCCTCCATCTTTTGGATACCAAATTCCAACATTTATAGTGTTTTTCAAGTATTTGATTATCCTTTTGGCTGCTAGAAGATGTGATTCTTTTCGTTGAGCTTGAATCTTGCACATACACCTACTGTAAATGCTATATCAGGTCTACTTGCAGTTAAGTATAGTAAGGATCCAATGATTCATCTATACATTTTCTGATCAACATCTTTTCATGTTTCATCTTTCCAAAGAATGACTCTTGCACACATTGGTGTATCTGCTGTGCCACTTGTATCCATCCCATACTTGTGTATTAGATCTCTTGTGTACTTGGCTTGACTAATGAAAATACCATCCTTCATTTGCTTTACTTGTAGGCCAAGGAAATAATTTAATTCTCCCATCATGCTCATCTGAAATTTGCTCTTCATCAGGTTTGCAAATTTCTCACATAGCTTTTCATCCTCTGATCCAAAGATGATATCATCAACATAGATTTGTACTAGCAATGTACTTGTTCCTTCCTCTAGTTTGAATAGGGTCTTGTCTATAGTTCCCTTGTTGAATCCATTCTTGATCAGAAATTGTGATAGTGTTTCATACCAGGCTCTAGGTGCCTGTTTGAGTCCATAGAGGGCCTTCTTGAGTTTGTATACTTTGTCTTCTTTTCCTTTGATTTGAAAGCCAGGAGGTTGTTCTACATATACTTCTTCTTCCAAAATTCCATTTAGGAATGCACTCTTGACATCCATTTGATAGACTTTGAAGTCTTTGAATGTAGCAAATGCTAGAAAGAGTCTGATTGCCTCCAATCTTGCTACTGGTGCAAATGTTTCATCATAATCTATCCTTCGCTGAGAGTAGCCTTTTGAAACTAGCCTTGCTTTGTTTCTCGACAGCGATTCCTTGCTCATCCATCTTGTTCCTGAATACCCATTTTGCTCCAATGATGTTGGCCATATCCGGTCTCACAACCGCCTGCACTTCATTTCTTTCAAATTCATTTAGTTCTTCTTGCATGGCTGTGATCCAATCTGCATCTTGGATTGCATCATCTATGGTCTTGGGTTCCACTTGTGATAGGAAACATGTTAGCATGTGCTCTAGTTGTCTTCTGGTTCTAACTCCTGTGTGAATATCTCCAATGACTTGTTCTTCAGGATGATCTCTTAGCCAATTTAGATCAGGTTGAAGTTGTTCTTCACTTGGTGCTTCCATACCTTCATGCTGAGCATGAACTTGAGATTCTGGTGCTTCTTCTGTTGAATTGATATGTGGCTCCTCTTGATTTTCAAGATGATGATTCAGGATAGAAGCTGGTATGGTTGCATTTGTATAGATTTCTCTTTGTGCTGCTTCCTCTTTAAGATCTTCACCATTTGTATTTGGTTCATAAAAAACTACATGTATTGATTCTTCATTCACCAATGTTCTTTTGTTGAGTACTCTAAATGCTTTGCTGGTGTCTGAGTATCCCATAAAGATTGCTTCATCACCTTTTTCATCAAAGGTATGCAATGGTTCTGCTCAAAACAAAACATTTCGATCCAAACATATGAAAATATGAGATATTAGGTTTTCTACCATTCCATATTTCATATGGAGTCTTTCCATGATACTTGTTGATGGTTGATCTGCTTTGTGTATGGCATGTCAGATTTGTATTCTTTGCTTTTCCAAAATCTTTTGGTAAGCATGCTTCACAAATCATTGTTCTAATCGCTTCTTTGAGAGTTCCGCTTTCTTCTTTCTGCTACACCATTTTGTTGTGGAGTTCTGCTGCCAGAGATAGTTGATGTAACACTCCATTTTCTTCACAATGAGGTTCTGATGATTTCATTTAGAAATTCGGTGCCTCTATCTCGATCTCGATCTTGATGATCTTCAGTTCTTTTTCATTTTGGAGTCTTCTCAGCAAATCTGGCAACTTTTTGATTGTCTCTTTCTTCTTGTTCATGAAAATGGTCCAGGTGTATTTTGAAAAGTCATCCACCACCACTAGGGTGTATTTCTTACCACTTACACTTTCTGGTCTGACTGGTCCAAACAGTCCATGTGTAAATGTATGTAGAACTCTTGTTGTAGATTGATAGGGCTTTGACTTGAATGAACTTTTGATTTGTTTTCCTTTCTGACATGCATCACATAGACTTTCTTTCTTGAATGTGATCTCTGGCAGACCTTCAACTAACTTGTTCTTTGATAGTTTGTTAATGGTCTTGAAATTCAAGTGATTTAACCTTCTCGTACAAATCCAATTTGGTTGATTGTTTACTTTTGACAAGCGCACATGTTTCTCGCTTTTGGTTGTTTTCCAATCCACCACATACATGTTATCTTGTCTTCTTCCTGCAAGAACTCTCATGTTGGTTTGGCTATGAATCACTTTGCATCCTTCCTTATTGAAATGTACATTGTAGCCTTTGTCACAGAATTGACTGATGCTCACCAGATTGAAGTTAAGTCCTCTAACATATGCTATATTTTGAATCTTCAAATTGTTCTTGCGTATTGTGCCTTCCCCCTTAATCTTGCCAGGGTTTTCTTTGCCTCCAAATGTGACTTTGGGTCCATCAAATGCTTTGAAGTCAGTGAGCCATTTCTTATTTCCTGTCATGTGTCTGGAACATCCACTGTCTATGTACCAGACATCCTACAAATCAAATTAATTAAGTTTAGGTACCCAACACTGTTTGGGTCCATACCAAGTGTATATCCAAAAGTCCTTCTTTTTGGATAATTGAAGTCATCAACTTCATATGTATAAGGCATGGCAGAATAGCTTCTAATATTTTTGCTGAAGGTATTCTGATACTTTTCTCTACCTTTTGGTGCATTTACATCCTTCTTCACTTTCCAATACGCAGTAGGAAACCTTTCTTGCTTCATGTGTCTAGGAACATATCTAGATTGGTTTTTCTTAAACACATGATGCATATTATGGAATGGTTTCTTCTTGTATTTTGGAGGTGCAACATTCCAATCATCTTCTGAAGGGTAAAGTCTTCCTTTACCTTTCAGAAGGCTTTTGTTTTTGGTTGACTGGAATGAGGATTTAGTCTGCTGTTTCACTACACTAGGTTTTGACTTCACCGGAGCAGGATGATTTGTTGGAACTATGGTCTCTCCCTTTCTAAATTTTGGTCCATTGTTGGTCCTGAATTTAGAGTTGTGTTGACCATTATTCCTACTCTCATCCTAACTGTTGTAGCCAAGACCAGATCTGGATCCAAACCTTTTTGAGGGTTTGTAAGCTGGTGCATTTAGTGGTGCAGTGGTTACCTTTACTGGAGGGGAGATTTTCTTAACTGATCTGTCAATAACAGATGTATGATCATCTTCTTTTTGTTGATCAATTAAGTAGGTCTCCTTACTAGTTAATTCAACTTTTGCTTTATCCAGTTCTTTCTTTAATCTCTTATTCTCTTTTCTTAGATCCTTGCATTCCTTTTCCTGAATTTCATGATTCATTTCAATTTCATCAAATTTGGTCATGAGATTTTGGACTAGGTCTGCTGTATCTAATGGGAGAGCAGAAGATTGTGCAGTGTCAGATATGGATGCATTAGATGAAGAGTAAGAGCTAGATGATACCTCGCCATTTGATTATTTGGTCATTAGACATAAATCGATTAATACTGAGCCGTCGCCTTCATCTTCATTTAATTCTTTGGTCATGAGACATAGGCATGCTTTTTCATTTTCTCGAAATTTGTCTTCTTCATCACTATCATCCGAATCGTTATCGATGAATCTTCATTCTTTTCAACTTTCTTTGGATTCAAATTTTGAGTGCCTTTTTTGCCTTTTCTCTTTTCAAATGCCTTGTACTTCTTCTTGTCATCTTTATCATTTTCTTGAGGGCAATCACCTTGAAGTGGCCTTTCTTGTTGTAGTTGAAGCATCCTGTATTCATCATCTTTCTTCTTCATGTCTTTGTTTGAGCTTGAACTCTTGTTTGATGATGAGTTTCCCTTGAATGGCTTCTTTTTGCTAAACTCACAAAACGCTTGACTAATAAAGCTACTGTTCTTTGAGTTCTTGTGTCTCTCTCACGATATAATCGGCAAAGTTACTTTGTTTGGCGTGCAACCAAGTGCGATGATTTTTGTGTCTCTGCCGGAGCACCATCTTCACCGTTCAATTCAATTCATGAGCTTTTAATTGGGACATCGTGGTCGTGGTGTCTGTGTTTGCAAGATTTGTTGTTCCTCTAATTCATCGATGTTATGATCTTCCATTTTTCGTAATCCTCTCAAAATCATCAAACATACTTCTTTCTCGGGATATGTGTCCAAGTCATTGCGATTCATCGATAATGCTTGAGAATCTGTTGTCCATTTGATCAATGGATTCACCAGCCTTCATTTTGAAGTTCTCAAATTTCTGTTTTGCAACAGATAATTTGTTTTCTTTAACTGCTTCAGATCCTTCATTTATCAATGATAGCTTGTCCCACATCTCATTTGCTATTTTGTAGTCTTTGATTCTCATGAACATATTGCTATCTAGGGTCTTCAAAATCATGTCTTTTGCAACAAAGTCCAGATTTGCTCTTCTCCTGTCATCCTTGGTCCAATCCTTTTTAGGTTTATCAATTTCCTTCCCTTGATCTGCTCCTGTGCCTACCACAGTAGTGATTATGATTGGTCCATCATTAATTACATCCAGCATCTCTTCATGAGTTGCTGCAAGATGAGACATCATTCTTATTTTATATTCATCAAAATTATTAACATTAAAACAGGTACTTTTGACAAAAAGTTTGAGGAATTCATAAGTTGAAAATAATAGATCTATATGTGAATTAACGGAAAGCTCAGATTTGAAAACTATTTTGAAAATACGTGATCTCCTTGTTACCAGAAATTAGATCCGAACAGGTTCTGATACTAGGAACACTGCTCCGATACCAATTGTTGGTCCCAGAGAAGGGTGAAACTATAGTCAGAGGGGGGTGAATGACTATAGTGGAGTTTCAAAAACTTTTCTTATGTTTAAAAGCTTTTGGGCAGCGGATAAGTCCCTTCTTACTATGTTGTTGTTGGACTTATTTCTTAGTTTTGATGATGAGTGCCATACTAGCTCTTATAGTGCAAAGGCAAAAAGATGTCTAGATAAAATGTATAGGTTTATTAGAGTTTGATTCATAAATAGGTTTGATCAAACAAGCATTTGTAAAAAGGTCATTGATCGCTTATCAATGATGGTCTAGGTCGATGAGGGTAAATAGGTCGATGACTTGTCGGG
Organism: Gentiana macrophylla; assembly: GCA_026214975.1. Lineage (NCBI taxonomy): Eukaryota > Viridiplantae > Streptophyta > Magnoliopsida > Gentianales > Gentianaceae > Gentiana > Gentiana macrophylla. Next base: position 43,252 of record JAOBSW010000193.1, on the reverse strand, counting down.
AACCTCACCAAGACCAAGACCGAAGGCCGAGGGTTCAAACTCAAGAAATGAAGGCTAAGGGATCAAACTTAGTATTTAATGTCAAGGATATGGAATCGATATTTAGGCAAGTCTGTGATGACCTAAACCGATTACATATATCTTGTGTGTAAGGTCTAAGTTCCACAAGTTGGATGATGTTTGGAACTCAGTTATATTTAAAATGATGTAATCTAACTTCACAAATAAAAGTTGGATAAAAGGAATCAATTTGCATTATATTTTACTGAGACAAAAAATATGATGTTCAAGCAGATCGATTGGTTTTACAAAGCAGACTAATGAACCTCTTTGATATATACCTCGATTAATTCAAGATTATTGAAAGTTACATGGATAAGAACATCCAACTACCTCGACTTATCAAGCAAATCAAAGGTGAGATTAAAAGACGTTGGGATGATCCATATTTTTATCCATTGGATACAAGTCAAAGGGTGGGACAGATGCCAGTCACAAAAGTAATCTGACAAAGGTCGATCCTATGAATAGTGACGAGAATGCGGTGAGGATGGGACAAATACAAGAAACGGTCACATTTGAATTTCAAATTCAAGTCACATGCATTCCTACCTATAAATAGAGGACTTTCAACTCAAGAAGAACATGATGAATTTTGGAATAAACTTCAAGTGATAACACTGAGTGAAAAACACCTCTTTGAACTTCTTCGAGCTTAAGGTCACGATCTAGTTATTTTCTTCAAGTGAATTACGTGTTCAGCCGCATCAAGCATACACACTTGAAGACCGCAAGCTGGCGATTATATCATCCTAATCAAGCCGCTTTTGAATCGAATCATTTAATTGATTCATTCTTTATTTTATAAAGAACTCTGCCAAGACAAATGAAGCATCCATTGTTAGTGTGAAAGATCGTTGGTTTGTGGTGGAGCCGGTGAAGAGGCAATTCTACCCTTCAAGGACCAAAGTGGGAAGACTCGGGAGCAACAATCCTACCTGCTCCCGCCAGCTTTGTGAAGCCATAGTTATTGGTGAAGGACAAGCAACCTAGGATTCTTTGTAATAGATAACTCAAAGATCTCTAGTGAATTTCCTCCAACATCACAGGAGAAGAGTGGACGTACAGGATTACATCACCTGGAACCACTATAAAAATCTCTCTACTTACTTATTGCATTTACTTTCGCACTTAGTTATTATTCATATCAACCTGCTGAATCTAGAAACTGAAATCACACACATACACTACTGAGTATCTAATACTTGGTAACATATTTAACAACAAGTAACAAGGCTTAATTTTGATATTATTCCGCTGCACAAATTCAAAGAAAGCGAATCACCGATGAACTCATCATTTATCGCCAGAGCTTATCGAGGTCTCAACAGACTCTTCGAAATATCAAGAGTCATGAAGTTGCAAATTTGTTAACTCCAAAGTTTTAAGTGTTAAGTTTATTCACCCCCTCTAAACTTAACTAAAGCCTTTTCAAGGACCAACAATTGGTATCGAGCAAAGGCTTCGCTCAAGGAATCCTACTTGTTGTGCTTGTGAAAATTCTTTAAAACTTTCTTTCAAGTTACCGATTTTCAAGACTTGCATCATGGATAACACACAAGATGCTAGAACCATGTTGATGTGCTCTCTTGATAGATTTGATGAGTATAAACGTCGAATGCGTGGCATATCTTGCTCGCTACTCATAATGAGATGATGGATGTACTAAATCAAGGACCACCAAGATTACAAAGGCGTATAATAGTGGGTGATGAATCTGAGTACATTCCTAAACCAAAGAGAGAATGGAATGCATAAGACAGGAAAAGAGCAAACCTCAACAACATTGCTATTGATATCATCTACAGAACCTTGGATAGCAATATGTACATGAAAGTCAAAGATTGCAAGATCGCAAAAGAACTTTGGGATAAGATCCACTTAATCTGTGAAGGCACCGATGCAATAAAGAAGAACAAAATCGGTGTGGCCGTAAAAGGTTTCAAAAGTTCAAAATGCTACCTAATGAAACCATTGAGCAAATGGAGTCCGATTCAATGCAATCTTAGATGAACTTACTCTGCTTGAGTGTAAGTTATTCAAAAGAGGAAGTAAACACCAAAATCTTGGAAGCTTTACCTGCAAGAGATGTTTGGAAAATGAAGGTGACTGCAATTGAAGAAATGAGAATGCTGCATGAAGAAGACACCTTCAAACTGTTCTCTCGATCTTAAGGCCTATGAATTTAGCAAGAAGCTAGTGCTGGCCGAAAAGAAGAGCCAAAGACCATCAGCATTGGCTGCTTCACATCATGAAGAAACATCGGGAGGACAGGATGATATGCTAGATGAAATGCAAGAGCAAATTGCCCTACTTGAGCAAGAAAATCGAATGATGAAGACCGGAAAGGCCCCTACAAGAAATTTCACAAAGAGGCCTACCGAAGAAGGAAAGAAGAACCAAAGAAAGATAATGACTATCTATGCTTTCATTGCAAGAAACCAGGACACTTCAGACCTGATTGTCCTGAGTTGAAACAAGGCAAGGAACCTGATTATCTTTGCTTCAACTGTAAGAAGCCTGGACATTTTAGACCTGATTGTCCAGACCTACTGAAGACCAAGAGTCAACAAAGGAGACATGGCAAGAAGGCTATGGTTGCTGAAGATGAATCAGGATATGAAGTGGAATCTGAAAAAGGAAATGAATCAGATGACACAGCACTGGTTGCTGATATGGAGGATTATGCTTTGATGGCCAACATGGATGAAACTGAGGAGGTATACAACACTGTATCTATAAACACTCCTGCTGGAAGTGATTGTGAATCAACCTGTGGTTCAAATCCTAGAAATTCTGACAACAATGAGACTTTGGATGCCATCCTTAATCAACTAAGGATAATACAATCTGGTTATGAGATTGTGAAGGCTGAAAAAGAGGCTCTTGAGTTAGAAGTTGGAAGATTGAAAGCTGAATTAAGGGTTTTCAAAGGTAAGGAAAAAGATGTTGGACAGAATCGAGATAAGATCACTTTGAACATCCAAAGACCTCTGAATCTACTTGAACCATCTTGTTCCAATCACGCATACAAATCGGAAAGCCTTATGGAGATAGAATCGGGCTTGGATTTGGAACTCAAAGAATCTAACAAGAGTGGATCCAAAGAAAGTTATCAACCTAGTACTGAGAATTTGTCCTAAGTTTGTGCCTCGCACTAGATCCATCTCCCAAGAAGGTCAGCCAAGCAAGAAAACCAAATGAGAATGCCTCAAGGAAGCAAAATCGGAAGTCTCGAAGTCAACACTCTAGTAAAAGAATAAATCCAAAAATAGGATTCATTGTGCCTTAAGTCACTGATAGCGGACTCACACCAAGTCTCGCTGGACCACGTAAGGAAAGAAACAAAAATATTCCAAGAATAAGAATCCTAAATCCAAAATTGTTGATCATTCAAGGGATACTTATCTTAGGGGGAAAGGTAGACTGCTCCCATCTGATAATGATTGGAATATTCCTGCATCTAATGCTAGAAACAATCAAGATAACCATACTACTAGGGTAAAACCTAGGCAATGGAATCAAAGTGGGACTTACACAAGACCTCAAAGAGACTCCATATTACTGTATCGTCTTCTAATAGACAAAGACACCTATGGTTATGCAAATGTTTCTAATAACAAGAATCATTTCAAACAAAGATTATGTACCAAAAGGCCGTAAAACATATGTGGTTCCTACACAACCTCACTCTTTGTTAGAACTTATGGATGTGTGGAATACATGTATGAACCAAAGTATGAACCAAAGTATGACACATTTAGGAGAAGACCTTATGGAAACATACCAAGGGTCATGCTTGCCATCGACCACTATGGACCCAAACAGTTTGGGTACCTAAAATGCATTAACTTTGTTTTGTAGGGTGTCCGTACTTTGACAAAGGATGTTCCGGACACATGACAAAGAATAAGCACTGCTATCAAACTTTGTGGCAAAAGATGGTCCAAGGGTAAATTTTGGCAACAAAAATACACCTGGTTATATAAGAGGATATGGCACACTTATCAGAAATGGACTTACAATCAAGAATGTTGCATATGTGGAAGGACTGGATTACAACTTGCTGAGCACTGGACAATTCTGTGATATGGGATACAAGGTCACTTTTGACAAAAACAATTGTATTGTCATTAGTGAAAGAGGTGATCAAGTTGTACTTGTCGGTAGAAGGAAACGAGAACATGTATGTTGTGGATTGGTCTCATCATAGCCTTCGAAACACTGCTGATTGTGCATACCAAATCAACACAATTGGTTATGGCACAAGAAGTTAAATCATCTAAATTTTGATGATATTAATCAGTTAGTGAAGAAGAAGTTAGTGGTTGGTTTACCCGAGATCACATTCAAGAAGGATGCTATCCGTGATGCATGTCGCCAAGGTAAATGATAAAGTCAAGTTTCAAGTCAAAGACTAAACAATCAACTAACAGAGTGTTGGAGCTTATGCACATGGATCTTTTGGACCAATAACTCCAACAAGTGTGACAGAAAGAAATACACCTTAGTGGTTGTGGATGATTTTTCTAGATACACTTGGGTGATATTCATGAACAAGAAAAGTGAGACACTCCAAAGCATGCCTAATCTTTTGAAGAGATTACAAAATGAGAAAAGTTTAATACCATAAAAGATAAGATCGATCAGGTACTCGAATTTCTCAACAAAGTTATAAGAGAATATAGTGAATGTAATGGTGTACTTCATCAACTTCTTGCTCATTGGTACACCTCAAAGAAAATGGGGTTCTTTGAAAGAAGAAACAGGACATTAAAGGAAGCAGGGAAGAACAATGATTTGTGAAGCATTGCTACCTGAAAGATATTAAATGAAGCAAGAATACAAAGATGCTATACACAAAATAGAACATCAAGAAACAAGAAGTCATTGAAGACACCTTATGAGGTTTGGAATGGAAGGAAACCTAACATATCCTATTTCCATCCATTTGGAAGTAAATGTTTTATTCTAAATCACAAAGTTCATTTGAAGACATTCCAACCAAAATCAGATGAAGGCATATTCTTGGGATATTCTTCAGTCAGCAGAGCATTCAGGGTACTGAACAAGAGGTCACTAAAACATGAAGAAACAATCCATGTTGTGTTTGATGAACCTAAGTTTATCGGAATGGAAGATGAAGATCATGAACTCCGCTAAGAATCAACAAGTCACTGATCCAGATTGTGTTGAAGTTTTGGAAAGATTCAATGACTTAAAAGTTTCGACATCGCCTCACTTAACACCTGTGACAATGTTACCGATGCAACAATCAAGCAATTCAAGGATCTCACGACCCCTCAGAGAAGAAACTACAAGGACCCTACCAAGATGATATTCCTGAAAATCAAAATAACCAAAATCCACAATGGTTAAGGAATCACCCTGCTGAACAAGTAATTGGCAATGTACAGCAAGGTGTGAGGACTAGAAGACAACTGGAAGCTATGTTTACTTGTTTCCTATCTCAAATGGAACCTAAAGTTGTTGAAGAAGCAATTTCAGATCCAGATTGGATAATTGCTATGCAAGAAGAATTAAATGAATTTGAAAGAAATCAAGTTTGGACACTAGTTGAAAGGCCAAGTCATGCAAATATCATTGGTACTAAATGGGTATACAGGAATAAACTTGATGAATCTGGTACCATTGTTAGAAATAAGGCCGACTAGTTGCAAAAGGCTATTCTCAAGGTAAGAATAGATTTTGATGAGACTTATGCACCTGCTGCAAGATTGGAAGCTATCGATTATTTTTGGCACATGCTTTGCATACAAGAACTTCAAAGTATATCAAATGGATGTCAAGAGTGCATTTTTGAATGGTATCCTAGAGGAGGAAGTGTATGTTCAGCAACCTCCTGGATTTGAAGTTAAAGATCAAGAAGATAAAGTGTATAGACTCAACAAAGCACTTTATGGATTGAAACAAGCACCAAGAGCATGGTATGAGACTTTATCTCAATTCTTGGTGGACAATGGTTTTACAAAAGGACCATTGACAAGACACTTTTCGTAATCGATGAAGGGACAAAGACTGGGTACAAATTTATGTGGATGACATAATTTTTGGTTCTGAGAATGATTTACTTTGTGAAAAGTTTGCAAATCTAATGAAGAGCAAATTCCAAATGAGTATGATGGGAGAAATGAATTACTTCTTGGGATTGCAAGTTAAACAGATGAAGGATGGAATCTTCATTCATCAAACCAAGTATACCAAAGAGTTGCTGAAGAAATTTGGTATGGAAAACAGCACTAAGAATTCAACTCCTATGAGTACAAACATCAGATTGGATGAAGATAAAGAAGGCAAAGATGTTGATCGACTTTGTATTGTATGATGATAGGCGTCTCTCAGTATCTCACCGCCAAAGAGACTTTATATATCCTTTGTCGTAGGTGTTTGTGCAAGATTTCAATCTAAACCTAAAGAAAGTCATATAGGTGCAGTTAAGAGAATTCTCAAGTATCTTAAAGAGACCTTGGGAGTAGGAATATGGTATTCCAAGGAAGGAAGCTTCAAAGTAATATCCTACTCAGATTCTGATTATGCTGGATGCAAGATTGATAGAAAAAGCACCTCGTGAACCTCGTCGCTTAATGGGAAATAGACTGGTCTCTGGTTTAGCAAGAAATGCAATTCTATCTCAACTTCCACTCTTTGGTGAATACATTGTCTTTGGAATCTGCAGGCACAAGTACTTTGGCTAAGACAACAATTAAGGGATTATGGAATTGAAGAAAGGGAAATTCCAATCATGTGTGACAACACAAGTGCAATTGCAATCACAGAAAATCCTGTTTTGCATTCAAGAACCAAGCACATTGATGTGAGACATCATTTTATAAGAGATCATGTTGAAAAGAAAGATGTGGTGGTTCTATACATTCCTATCAAGATCAACTTGCTGATATTTTCACTAAACCACTTGACAAAGAAAGATTTGCTAAATTAAGGACTCGAACTTGGAATTATAAAGATTGACTGATAATCAACGATTAATTGAATTCACCAAGGGGATTAGTCTTTGCTATGTTGGGTGAGCTCACTTAGCGATTAGTCATTGGTATCAACAATTCCATGTACTTATGTTTGAACAATTGAGCAAATGAGGTTGCCAAGGGATTGGTCTTTGTCATGTTGGGTGAGCTCACTTGATGATCGGTCATTGGTATTAAACTTCATCTTGTATTATCAATTGAACAAAACAAGGAGAAAACAAGGATCAAGAGAGTCACTTCGTCAAGTCGAGCATTTGAAGCACATTATCGCCAGATCAGAGCCCAGCCCACCGAAGGATACCTGCTTTGAATGGAACGTTACTCAGTCAAAGTTATTTAGGTCAAAAAGCAGTTTGGCGGGATATTTATTTTATCCATTATTACCACAGTTAAACCATCCAACGGTTACAAACGTTATGGAGGAGTAATGGACCACGTGTCAAGACATCATTTAATCAGATTTAATCGTGGTTACCTTAATGTACGTGCTGTGACAGTTTCAACTACCCACTGTCTATATATTCAGACTGTTACATAGCAGATTCACCACTTGCAATTTCTGCTTTATTTCTGCAAAATCTACATCGTGTGAACACAGATTTAAGAGCAATTTTCTTCATCCTTTTCTTATTTCAATGGCGGAAAAGATTGAGGTTCAAATCGAATCAAGCCAAAGTGTAAGAGGCTATGTTGTTGATGCAAATCAAACAGAGCCGCCATTAATATAGGTCGAAGAATAAGAAGATTTGCAAGACCGAGAATATACTCAACATCGATTAGAAACGATATCATACACCAATGTTATTGATTTCGGAAGAATATGGTTATAGAAGAAGAATCAAGCCTTCAAACCCATCAGAATGGTGAGGAGCTTGTAATCTCCTCCAAATCTTTGAGACAAGTGTTTGGTTTTGAAGAAGTTGTTGATGGTTCACCAATCCTCAAGCTATGGGATTGGACAAGATGGCTTTTGTAGATCGATCAAGATGAAGCAACTATCAAATCGATACTGGCATCAACTACAAAAACATTGGTATTGAATATAGTCTGGCGAGCAAGCTCATTGCAAAGAACATACTTGGGCTAGTTGGCGTGATGGATACTCTATCGTGACCCAAGATAGAGTCGATGATTATCATCTCAGGAGCATGAAGTTTGATCAGGCCGGGTACTTTATTCATTATATGAAGAAAGTTGCGAAGGAGGACAAACTAGGAAAAGGAAATCAAAGGCCTTACCTTTAGGTTTGATGATTCGCACCTCTGAATCACTTGAGGTTCCCGACCTTGAACCAGATTGACATAAATCACCCGTATACAAAAAGGAGATTGATTATGCAATTCTGGACTTGATGATGATGAAGAGATTGGCCGAGAGGTCATTGATGATAATGATGATGGAGATGATGGTGATATCGGTGGTGAGCGGTGTTCAACAAACTAAGAAGATATCTATCAAACTCTTTGCACCAAAGAAAATCACTGAAAGAGAAAGAGTATCGATGTTAGAAAGACTACGTAAGTCTTGAAATCAAAAAGAACAAGAAGGAAAACAAAGATGCATCGTTGAGTCTCACTTGAGGGTCAAGTGGAGGTTACTAACCCTGCTGTGGCTTCAAGAAAAACTGTTGGAGAAATTTTTAGAGAACAACAGAAGGAAGCTAGTAGAAAAAGAAAATTGACTAGAAAAGTTGATGATGATGAACCGCTATCCAAGAGGATGAAGGAGGTTACCAAAAAGAAGAAATATGGCAAGGGAAAGAGTTAAAAACTTGGAAGCTCAAAGAGTCCAAGAGGAAGCACCAGAGAGAAGAGGAAGAAGAGGTCGTTGAGGCCGAGCCTCTAACTATCATTCCACCAGCTTGTTATCAAGTGATTCCTCAAATGAAGAAGTTATCAAGTCTAACGATGATGTCGAACATGTTGTTTTTGAGCAATCAGAGAGGATGTACAACAGATCCATCGACCCGAGCTCTCTTGTAGTATCCATCAAGAACCACAAAGAAACCACCGAACTCGAACTCTTTGTGGTGGTTGACGAGGTGATTGGAGACTTGGTTGAAGACCCTGCAAATTTGGCAATAGTTCAGGGGGAAGAGCAGTCTGCTGCTAACCCTGCTGATGAGCATGTAAGTCAGGGGGAACCAAGTGTGATACAGATGGAAGTAGTAGGTACAAATGTACAATCACAAAGAACTCATGACTTTCAAACATCTAGAAGATACCATGAATCGCTTGTTGGAACCTTTGGAGGTCAACAAGCTACCTGAGTCGCTCCAGAGATCTTTTATGCCATTTGAAAGGCATGTGAAAAAGAGCAAGAAAATCAAGAGTATGTGGATCCCAAACTTCAGCAAATTGCTGATTACTTCCAGTGGAAGTTTGGGTTCTACAAAAGACAAAAACCAGCTGCTCAACCAATGACAGATTTTGAAGAATGGGTTTTTGACAAGTTGGGAGTGGAAAACTTGCTGGATCTGATTGATACAACCTTGCTGCAATCAAGATCGACGGATCTGCTTTGATGAGCAAATGTAAGAGGAGGGTATCAAATTTAGAGATCCAAGAGATGGTCCCGATGATTCTTCATCATCATCGATAGTATAGAGATTTTCCTCTGGACCAGGAGAAATCAAGTGGGGCTGCACTAACACATGTACCATCTGCATAACAAATTCCACCGATCTTTGGTAGATTTGCTTGAGGTCACAGATCGGAGAAATGGATGAGGATCTACAAGATCTCACCATGGATGACCTAAAGCACTAATCACCGAGGGAATTACATTGAGTCTTTGGTAGGTCAGGTGATGAACCAAGCACATTTCATGTTGTAGAGCCTCTTCGCACAACCTTGAAGATGTACGCAATCTTGATTTGGATGTGGAAAAGACCACCGACTTCATGAACCAAGTGTTAGTTCTGAGGAATCCATTGAATATCAAAGTGGATTTGACTTTGAAGGGATTCTCACCAAAACTGCCATGATTCTGACCAAGATTGGTCATGCAGAAGGTTTCCAAGTGGATAATGAGGCTATATTTAATCCACAGGAAATTGAAGAGGAGGTACAGGTTGCTGAGGTACAAACAGCACCTGGACAAAGGTTGGAACAGAGGTGCAGTGCAGCACGAGTCTCAAACAAAGACTGGACAAAGGTTGGAACCAGAGTTGGGTATGGAGGAAACCCCTGTTGTTGATGAGGCTGCTGTAGTAGAGCCTGCTGGAGCCAAGGTCATCAGTAGGAAGGATAGCCACAGATCAGCATTGTTACGAGGATGAGCAAATCTTGGACTATGACTACAATGATGAAGAATTTCAAATTTTTGGAGAAGAAGAAGCTGTTGAAGAACCTGCACAAGATCCTATCCTTGAAGATGTTCTTGGTGCAATGGTTGAGGAAGGACCTCCCCCTGCTGGGAGAGATATGAGTAGAGCCATGGTCATCGCCAGACAACAGGCACAATATAGAGTTGAGGAGCTCACCATGGATCTACCGACAGAGAGAATGGCCATGGAGTGCCAATTGAAGTTGTCAATGAGTTAAGAATCAAGAAATGACATGCAACAGCTTAAGAACTCAATTGGACAGTAAGAATGTAGATTTGAAGAACTGATAAAGATAGTAAATGATAATAAACAATCTACTGATACAGTTGCTTCAAAATTTGCATCTACTCAAAATGCAATGAATAATTTGATACTAGATGTCAATGGTATCAAAGTTGGAAATAAAGCCAAAGACAAGTTTCTAAAAGATCAACTTGTCTCTATACATGAGAAACTTGACAAGCTTGCTGAAGCTCCCAAACTTGCTGAGCCTGCTGCTGCACAACAACCTGCTATGCCTGATCCCAAACTCACTGAAAGGATCAACAGACTGGAAGAGACCCTGCAATCAAGGATTACTTCACTTGATACTAGAATCGAACAATGGCGGTCAATTACACAGAGTGATAGTATCACAGAAGCTATTCATGGCCTCATCTCACGCTTTGTTGATGATGTCACTAAGGGGAAGAGGGCCAATCACCGCAAAGAAAGGAGGATGCTAGACTCTTTGCACAGAAGAGATGGACTGATGATACAAATGCTTTTAGGCAACCTGCACCTGGCAGAGTGCAACTCACTGATGATCTCCTATCACAGTACAAGAAAGAGTTCCATAACAGAAGGAGACCCTATCGTGACATGGGATTTCATGAAGGTCTTAACTCCTTCTTGAGTTTGAAGTTTTGGGAGGCAAGGATTAGAGCTTTAAGAGCAAATACCAGAGGTAGAAGAAGTAGCAAAGGTGAAAAGGTGCTGCCAATTACAAAAGCAAAAGATTCACTGAATGAATTTAAGGAGCTGTATATGAAGTTTGGCTTCAGGGTGAATCAGATCAATCTTGTCCTGCCTGAAGCATGGAATTGGTGGAAATAAGTCAATTCTTATATTGACTTTACACTAATTAAGAATGAATGGATGATTGAAATGATAGAAGAGATCAGAGCTTATCAAGAGCAAGCTGAGAAGGCTAGACAAGAAAGAGAGAAGAGACAATAGATCAGCTACTTTTCACTGTTTATTTTTGCTGTATCTAGTTGTAATAACTGTGAACAAATATTTATAATGAGAATTGACTGAATTTGTTCTGTTTGTGTTTTTATCTTTTTGCTTTGCTGATTAGGTGAGGGTAGTGGCATCATCACCAAAAAGGGGGAAATTGTTGGACTTATTTCTTAGTTTTGATGATGAGTGCCATACTAGCTGTTATAGTGCAAAGGCAAAAAGATGTCTAGATAAAATGTATAGGTTTATTAGAGTTTGATTCATAAATAGGTTTGATCAAACAAGCATCCTTTAAAAAGGTGTTCGCTTATCGCCAGATCGGTCTAGGTCAGTAGGGTAAATAGGTCAGTAGACTTGTCAGGAACCTGCTGAAGACTGAAGACTGAAGGCTGAGGGTTCAAACTCAGTAAATGAAGGCTAAGGGATCAAACTTAGTATTTAATGTCAAGGATATGGAATCAGTATTTAGGCAAGTCTGTGATGACCTAAACTGATTACATATACCTTGTGTAGAAGGTCTAAGTTCCACAAGTTGGATGATGTTTGGAACTTAGTTATATTTAAAATGATGTAATCTAACTTCACAAATAAAAGTTGCATAAAGGAATCACCGCATTATATTTTACTGAGACAAAAATATGATGTTCAAAGAGATCGATTAGTTTTACACAACAGAGACTAATGAACTCTCTTGATATATACCTCGATTAATTCAAGATTATTGAAAGTTACATGGATAAGAATACCCAACTACCTCTCGACTTATCAAGCAAATCAAAGGCTGAGATTAAAAGACGCTGGATGATCCATATTTTTATCCATTGGATACAAGTCAAAGGGTGGATGATCAGATCTGTCAAAAAGTAATCCTGACAGTGTCAGTCCTATGAATAGTGACAGAATGCAGTGAGGATGGGACAAATACAAGAAACGGTCACATTTGAATTTCAAATTCAAGTCACATGCATTCCTACCTATAAATAGAGGACTTTCAACTCAAGAAGAACAGGATGAATTTTGGAATAAACTTCAAGTGATAACACTGAGCTGAAAAACACCCTGCTGAACTTACTGAGCTTAAGGCTGCTGATCTAGTTATTTTCTTCAAGTGAATTCTGTGTTCAAGCTGCATCAAGCATACACACTTGAAGACTGCAAGCTGCTGATTATATCATCCTAATCAAGCTCACCCAAATCGAATCATTTAATTGATTCATTCTTTATTTTATAAAGAACTCTTGAAGACAAGTGAAGCATCTCGTTAGGTGTGAAAGACTGTTGGTTTGTGGTGGAGCTGGTGAAGAGGCAATTCTACCTTCAAGGACCAAAGTGGAAGACTCAGGAGCAAAGCAATCCTACCTGCTCCTGGCCAGCTTGTGAAGCCATAGTTATTGGTGAAGGACAAGCAACCTAGGATTCTTTGTAATAGATAACTCAAAGATCTCTAGTGAATTTCCTCCAACATCACAGGAGAAGAGTGGACGTACATGATTACATCACCTGGAACCACTATAAAAATCTCTCTACTTACTTACTGCATTTACTTTCTGCACTTAGTTATTATTCATATCAACCTGCTGAATCTAGAAACTGAAATCACACACATACACTACTGAGTATCTAATACTTGGTAACATATTTAACAACAAGTAACAAGGCTTAATTTTGATATTATTCCGCTGCACAAATTCAGCAAAGCTCAATCTGTCGATGACTCTATCGCTTATCAAAGAGGCACACGAGGTCTCAAAGCAGACATCAAATATCGCAGGCCTTTGAAGTTGCAGAATTTGTTAACTCCAAAGTTTTAAGTGTTAAGTTTATTCACCACCCCCTCTAAACTTAACTAAAGCCTTTTCAAGGGACCAACAGTTGTTTTCAAATCAGTTTAGGCAGTCACAGATATAAGTTATGAAGTAGGAAATTTAAGTAAATTTGAATTTAAGTAAATTGACACAAGGCTTATAGTGGTTTAGGGTGGTGTAATCCCTTAATCCACTCTTCTCCTGTGATGATTGGAGGAATTCACTATTGTTTTCACAGATACATAGTATGATTGTCCTTGACTTCCCAAGCTTCACAATCTACAAGACTATCACTCATTGATTGCAACAGCTTCAGTGATTCAGTCTCTTTCACTGCTCCTTGAGATCAAAATCCTTTAGCAGCTATCACACACACAACTCCTTCTCAGATTGCTTCTGATTCAGTTGCTTCAATTTGATGTGAATAAGATTCACCAACTTGCTTGATCAATCTCGATCATCGAATATGACTTTGTAGTTCGATGTCCGAGTTGATCTCTAGATAAGTCCTTGTAAGTTCGTGAGAAGGCTTTTAAATTGACAGTTTCGCTTAATTTTTCTTTCTCGAATCGTTGTTTTGTTTGTCTCACAATGCCTTCTATTTATAGCCTTGATTTTGAAATTCGCCTGCTGGCTATATTAATGAGGGAATAATCCTTCATTTTATTCTTGATTCCCCTTAATTGCGCTCTCCTTTTTTTCGATGATCGAATTTTTCTTCAAACGTATAGCGTAAAATCCATCCTTGATTGATCCTCTATTTAATGCATGATCTTCGAATCTTCAACATATATTAAATCGATCCGTAAGTATTACTTCAACGTTTTCGAACGGTCGAGTGATCCTTCCGACTTAGCCATTTTTGGTTCTTTCTTCACCGCTTTGTCTTGACTCACCGAAAGTCGCTTTACTCACCCGATTCAATGCTTTCCTTTTGCTTTAGTTTAAGGAGAATCTTTGTACTTCACTGATCCTTGATTGGGTTGAGATCAGTGTACACCATATTTGAATATTAAGTTTCATCACTTGAAACATAACTTAGACTTATCCAAGGTCATCACAGACTTCCTTGGTTATAAGTCAGACCATGAAGTCTTCATTGTATCTCTGCTGGTGCTTGGCTGGCTTCACTCTGCCGAATGCCTGTTTTACTTTGCCGTTCTACCAACTAGTACAATACTTGTCTGACTCAACTTATACAACATGTCAGACTCTAAGTAAAGACTTATACAGAGAATTCTAACTTATTTCAGGCTTGCTATAACATCTGGTATGGCCATCATCAAAACATAATAAAATATTCCTAACAGATCCGTCAGAAGAGCATGATAGGTTTGTGCCTTGATGAATTAACATTCATCAATGTCTGTGTAATTGCTAGGCCTTGTCCGTGTCTAGTGGTCTAGGTAGAGAGTAGTATTTGTGTGGGAGATTAATTGAAAACACTTAGGTGGTTAGTTAATCATTCTAATAAATACGTACATGACTAGTAGAAGATTAAACAACATGTCTCTCTTGGATAGGCACCAATCTATATCGCGATGTGTGTGCTACCTCTGAAGGTGGAAGAACTCCGTAGGTCAAAAAAACCCTAAGTACGGAAGGACTCCACTGAGGTGTGCATACTATCGGGGTTTACCTATTCTAGACTCCGTGGATATTGGTGTGATCCACTAATATGTTGCCAAGAGTGTCCCAAAAGTGGATACGCGTAGTGCCCTTGAGTGCGGTTGTAGCATAGATGAGTTAAGTAGAAACGTTTAGTCAATTCATGTTGATGGACATGGAATGAACCCTAGATTGAGTCGGTCACACTTAAACAACTAAACTTTTAAATTATCTTTTCTTTAAGAACTATAATTGTGATCATAGCTTCTCTTTCTTATTAAGTATGTTGTACTTACCTCAAATGCATGTTTTCTATGTGTTTGGGGGTGAGAAGACGAACATGTCGATAATGTTTATGAGGAGGAGTTCAATGATGACGCTTGAAGACGCCTCATTGAAGACTTTACTTTTATTATTTTGTTATTCTTCATTAGACAGTTGTTAGACTTTTCGCCTTTCGAGACTTGTAGTACTTTTTACGCTTTCTTTGAGAATATCGTATATTTCATTTGGATATCGTATTTTCCTTTAATGTAATAAGTTACATTTCCACCTTTAGATGTTGTTTGTATTCTTGGATGTTTGGAAATTTTATACCCGAGTCTTTTGCTTCCGCTTGCTTGTTTTTGATACGACGTAGTAGAGGCTTACGTATAAAGTGAATTTATTTTTATTTTATACGTGCGGTTGGTATCGAGCTAAGCGCCTTTTAGGCTTCCTTTCTTTTAAGATAAGTTTCTCTAGATCCTTTAGTAACGTTATGGTTTTCTTTGATCATCGTGGATGGTGTTCACGAGAACCTGAGCGGCGCAGAGACTTCTAGAGTTCGACGGGAAAGTCCGACACCGGTAGTAGGGGCGGAGTTGTGAGGCAGATTCCTCCACCTCAGTGGAGTTTATCACCACCACCTCGCACTGCGACACCCACGCCAAGGTCTCAACTGGGTTTGTCGCGCGACCGCATCGAGCAACCTCCACGATGGCACGTGGGGAGTTCGCCCGCTTTTCGTTGGTAAGTGATGTTCCACCGGTTTGGTACCGCCACCGTAAGCTACCCTCAACACCAACAAACCGCTTATCCTCCACCGCTTAGCGCCATACCTCCACCAGGAGCCACCCTCACCACTAGTATTTCACCAACAACCGCAGACTTTCTACCAACCTCCTGCAAGTCATACCCCTCGACCTACCATACCACTTTCACCGCGGTTCGACCATCAACAAGGTTTTGGTTATCCACCTTTTGGTTTCCAAAGAACCTTAGCCAACTCCACAAAGAACACAAGAATTACCATCGTGATACTACCCTTTCACCTGAACCTCAAGTGAATCCAACTTACCTCAAGAACAAAGAATACCAAAGAACAAGTACCTTTTGGTTACCCCTCCGATTTACCCACCAGTTCCACCGGTTAGACCAGTTTTTGAGCAAGCGTAGCCAGTTGATTGGTATACAAGACTGAGGAGAAACCGAGTTCAGGATTTCTTTGGGAATACGGAACCTTCAAAGGCTGAGGAATGGTTAAGGAGCTTCAAAAGGCATGCGAGAATATACATGTGCCTGAGACCGAGATGGCACAACTGGCAGTTAGTTTTCTTTTGGGCGCATCAGAAGCTTGGATAGATGCTATACAGAGTAGCAATGACAAGGTCACAGACTGGGAAGCTTTCAAAGCTATGTTCTTCAATGAGTACTTCCCGGAAACAGTGCAAGAGGATAAGGCAAGTTAGTTCTTAAAACATAAGCAAGGCAACTACTTGACAAAGATCTCAAGACACTAACAAGTTCAATGAGTTGGGACGGTTCTATCCCGAAATGATGAAAGTGGAAGAAAGAAAGATGTCCCTTTACAAGGAAGGATTGGCTTATGAGATTCATCGGCATGTTGGTATTTACAATGAGGAACATGGCGGAGTTGTTGAAATAAAGCCTTGAGGTTGAGACCTTCAGGAAGAAGGCTACGATTGTGATTGGAAATAAGAGGAACTTTGGGACTAGTCGGGGTAGTTATCGGGAGCGCCGCAATAGAACGTCAAGAAGACAACAACTTCCACGGCAAATTAAGGCCCCAAACAAAGCACCCTTTTGTCCTAAGTGCAACAGAATCATTCAGGGGAGTGCAAGCAAAATACTAATGGTTGCTACGCTTGGAGAGCCAGGGCACTTTTCTAGAGCGTGTCCAAACAAAGGGAAACAATGGCAATTCGGGCCAGGGAAACGGTAGAAGCGACCCAAGCCGACCAGTCCGAGTTTTTGCAGCTGATGCTAGAGATGTAGACCCAGAGGTTGATGTTATCTCAGGTACCTTGTTGTTAATTTATTTTATTAAGATATTTTTATGGTGCGTTTATTCATGTTGTAATTTTATTTAAATGAATGAATATGCCTCCAAGGTATGATAATGTTAGATAACCTAGTGGTCAGAGCCTTGTTCGATACGGGAGCGTCTAACACTTTTGTGTCGACCAATGTAGCTAATAAAGTTGAGTTTACCTTCGGAACCTTTAAGAAACACCCTGGATATAACTACACCATTAGGGAAGGTAACTAAGGTAACTAGGATGATACCTCATGTGGAAGTTCGAGTTCGACCTCATAGATGCAAGAGTGATTTCACTGTTTTAGACTTTTTAGATTTTGATGTGATCCTTCGAATAGATTGGCTATACGAGAATTTTGTTTATCCAGATTTCCGAGAAAAGAAAGTGACTTTCAAGATACCCGGGAAGTCAGACAAGACGTATTAGGGCAATGTGTACAAGCCGAGTAAGAAGCGACATCCGATAATTTCAGCGGTCAAGGCAATCCGAGCTTGTCAAAAGGGTTGTGAAGGCTACTTGTTGTATGCAGTGGATGTGGAACAAGTGAAGCCAAAGCTAGAGGAAACTCCGGTAGCGAGAGAGTACCCTGAGGTATTTCCGGAAGAGTTACCGGGAAACATGCCGGATAGAGAAATCGAGTTTGAGATCAAGTTGATACCGGGAGCGGCACCAGTTGCTAAGGCACCCTATAGAATGGCACCGGCTGAGTTGAAGGAATTAAAAGCTCAACTTAAGGATATGCTTGAGAGGAATATAATTCAGCCTAGTACTTTGCCTTGGGGAGCCCCTGCTTTTGTTAAATGAAGAAGAAGGATGGTAGCATGAGGATGTGTATCGACTACAGGGCGTTGAATAACCTTACCATCAAGAATAAGTACCCCTTACCGAGAATAGATGATCTGTTCAACCAGTTGCAAGGGAAGAAAGTGTTCTCTAAGATTGATCTTAGGTCCGGTTATCATAAGTTGAAGATCAAGGTGGCGTATATACCAAGACGGCTTTTAGTACGCAGGTATGGACATTATGAGTTCTTAGTTATGCCTTTTGGACTCACTAATGCTCCATTTGCATTTATGGATTTGATGCAGCGAGTTTTCATGCCATACTTGGATAAGTTTGTGATAGTGTTCATAGACGACATCCTAGTATACTCGAAGGATGAGAAGGAACACGAGGAACACTTAAGGATAGTGTTGGATACCTTGAAGGAGAATCATTTGTTTGCTAAGTTCTCTAAGTGTGACTTTTGGTTGAAGCAAGTCAGTTTCTTGGGACATGTCATTTATGGAGATGGCATCCAAGTTGATCCAGGAAAGATAGAAGCAGTTGAGAATTGGCCTAAACCTACAACAGTTTCAGAAGTAAGGAGCTTTATTGGTTTGGCTGGCTACTATTGGAAGTTTGTGCAAGACTTTTCGAAGATAGCTACTCCACTCACTAAGTTTACATAGAAGATTGTGAAGTTCGAATGGACCAAATGAGTGTGATGCACTTTTCATACCTTGAAGTATAGGTTGACTACGGCCCCAAGTGTTTGCGCCCGGAGATTTTTATAATTACGATGTCTACACAGATGCTTCAGACGTGGTTTAGGTTGTGTGTTGATGCAAGGGGGAAAGTGATTGCTTATGCATCTAGGCAATTGAAGGTGCATGAGAAGAATTACCTGACACATGACTTAGAGTTGGCAGCAGTAGTGTTTGCCCTAAAGACTTGAAGGCACTACTTGTATGGAGTTAAGGCCAGGATCTTCACCGATCATAAGAGTTTGAAGTACTTCTTTACACAAGAGAATCTGAACATGAGATAGATGAGATGGCTGGAGTTCGTAAAGGATTACGATTTGGATATTTAGTACCATCCGGGCAAAGCCAATGTAGTGGCTGATGCTTTAAGCCAGAAACCGGTGTTTGCGCTTTCAAGCATCGAAGATGTGGCAGAAAGGTTAGATAGGCTGGAAATCAGCAGGTTTGATTAGATTGAGGATCAACAGTTTGTGGCGCCGTTGTTAGCAAGGTCAGAGTTGATGGATGATATTCGGGAAAAGCAAGACGAAGACCCGGTTTTGGTCGATCTGAAGCGAGTTGCTAGAGAGAAGCCTACAGTGGGTTATGTCCTGGATAAGAATGGAAACCTTTGGTACCAGGATCGTCTGTGTGTGCCTAATGTTGGCGACTTAAGACAGAGAGTTATGGAAGAGGCACATAGGATTGCCTTTGCAGTTCATCCAGGTGCTACTAAGATGTATCGGGACTTGAAAGAAAGGTTTTGGTGGCCCTCGATGAAGTTAGAGGTAGCCAAGTTTGTGGCAGAATGTGATATTTGTCAAAATGTGAAGGCAGAGCATAAGAGACCAGGAGGAATGCTTAAGCCTTTGGATATCCCCGAATGGAAATAGGATAAGATCACGATGGACTTCATCACCGGTTTACCAAGGACAAGAGGTGGACATGATGCAATTTGGGTAATTGTGGATAGATTGACCAAATCTGCCCATTTCTTACCGTATAAGGTTGATATGCCTTTGAAGAAGATGACGACACTATACTTGGATAATATAGTGAAGTTACACGGAGTTCCTATCTCGATAGTTTCGGATCGTGACTCGAGGTTCACGATCGGTTTTGGAAGAGTTTACAAGAAGCCTTTGGAACTAACTTGGATTTGAGTACAAACCTTTCACCCTCGCATGTGATGGACAATCTGAGAGGACCATCAAAACACTCGAGGACATGCTAAGAGCTTCTGTCTTGGAAGTAGGTGGATCATGGGATGATTACCTACCGGTAGCAGAGTTTGCCTACAACAACAGTTATCATGCAAGTATAGGCATGCCACCGCTTGAAGCTTTGTATGGGAGAAGATGTCGAACGCCACTGCTTTTTGGGATGAAGTCGGGAGAGGCAAATCACAGGGCCGGAAATGGTTGAACAAGCTAAGGAAAGGGTTCGATTGGTTAAGAAGAATCAAGGCACAAGACAAGACAGCGAGTAAAAATTGGGCTAACGTTAGAAGAAGACCACTTGAGTTTGAAGTCGGTGATAGAGTGTATCTACGAGCTTCGCCGATGAAGGGAGTGAAACGCTTTGGACAAAAGGGAAAGCTAAGTCCAAGGTATGTTGGACCATTTGAAATTCTGGAAAGGATTGGACCGTTGGCTTACAAGCTTAAGTTACCGGAATCGATGTCAAGGGTCCACAAGTGTTTCACGCTTCAATGTTGAAGAAGTGTCCGACGAAGAATGATGTTGAAACTACAATTGATCCGGAAGTTCTTCGTGACAAGCTTGCTTATGATGAGAGACCGTAAGATTTTGGACAGAAGGAAAAGATGATTAAGAGACGGATGATCCCATTGGTTTTGGTTCGATGGAGCAATCATTCACCCGAGGAGGCAACCTGGGAAGTTGAAGATGATATGTTCAAGGAATTCCAAGAGTTCGTGGATTTACTGTGTATGTTCTAGTTTCGAGGACGAAACTCCTTTTAAGGGGGGAAATGTAATATTCCGATTTTCGAAAGGCAGGACGTGTCATTTTGTGAAAATGAAATATTATTATTTCTTTTCTTTTATGGGAGTTAAGTATTTAATTGATTATATATATATATATATATATATATATATATATATATATATATATATTATTCAAATATGTATATGATTTAAATGGATTATTCTGATTTTGGTAATTAAGGGTGTTTATGGAAAAGGGATTTAATTGAAATTGGTATTTAAGGAAATTAATACACATTAATCCCATAACCTAAACACAAAATCGTAAATCAGTTTTTCACCTCTTCTCTACGCAATTTGGAGGAAGAAAGGGGCCAAGAGAGTTTTCACGATATCTCAAGCGCTTCTTGATCGTTTTGGATCGGACGAGAGAATTGGAACCGTTGTGAGAAGCACATCGCTTGGAGATCAGTTGGAGGAAGTGCGATGTTTTTCGAGGCTTTTGAATCTGGTTTTTGGCTGCAATTAGGTAAGAAACTCTTCCTATGATCTCGATTATTATTCGTAAAGTTTAGATCATGCTTTTGAGATGTGTAGATGCTAGAAAGATGTGTGTTTTTTCGTTGACCAATGATCATAGGGAATCTTGGAATGTTTGGATAGGTTTTTCTATGTTTTTCTATGTTTAATTCGATGTTAATTAAGTTAGAAATGGTTCAGAAATCAAGTTTTGATGATCTTAGCGTTTTGGGAAAAACCCAGGCGGACGGGCGTCTGCATGAAAAATAAGCTAGGTAGCTTTCTGTGTAACTAGAATGAATTTTCTTTGTTTTTCATGGAAATGATATTCATTCTCCAAGTTTGTATCTTCCTTGGAGAAGGCCTTGAGATAATCAACTTGACTTCCATTTTCTCCAAAGAATAACCTTAGGAAGACTACTTTCATGACTGGAGTATTCTTCAAATTCAGCAATGTCTACTTTCATTTGATCTCTCTTGTCTTTGATCTGTATTATTTCTTCAATCTTCTTTGTCTTCTTGTAGTTTGCCTTTTTTGGTTATGAAATTCATCTGACAAGAAGTAATTAAGAGATTCTTCATAATTCATGTACTTGTACTTGGTCTTGGTATGATTGTAATCTTTGGCAAATTTCATCCACAAATCCTATGTATGAGTAGCTCTTTTATCTCCAGTTGGTCAGATTTCAAGATGAGCCGCTCATCACCGAGTTCTTCAGTTTGTTTAATATAGGATTCGGTTGCTGATGATTTCCATTCTTCAAGTTTGTCAATTCAGCTTCTAGCTTCAGTTTCTCTTCTTGTAACTTCAGCTTTTCTTCTTCTTCTACTTCCCCTTTTTTGGCATCATACATTTGATTGATCAAGAGATGAGTTACTTTCTGATTTCTGCTATGCCTTTTTGAGAAGTTATAACTGCTTTGAGCTGTGTTTCTAGGCCACAAATTCTCTGATTCAAGTCCTATTTTGCTTTAGCTTGAGTTTCACGATCCTCCATGGTTGTGACTTCAAAGTTTTCTTTTAGTTTAAGAATTTCGGAAACTGAGCTAGTAGTTGTCTTCTTGATAGTGTCTAGCTTTGTATGAACTGAGACATCAGTCTGTTTCCTGTAATCCAAATATCCAAAAATCCTTGAAAGTAGAGCATTGTACTCTTCTTTTTAATTGAGAATACTGTCCAAGGGATTGGACCTTGTTCAGTTCTTCAGCTGTCAATCTTTCAGTTGGATCTTCTTCTTCTTTGAGAATAGACTGAGTGTCATCTTCTATCACCATCAGTCGTTGATTATCAGCTTTTTGTGCTTCCTTTTGATTGTCAGTTGTCTGATCTCCAACTGGCAATTCTTCCTGCTGAGTTTCAGTTTGCCTTTCTTGACCTTCGTGTAGTGCGTGCATGGTCAGAAATCAGATTATGTTCTATTTCGTTCCTTAAATCATCATCTTTATCATCATCTTTCTTCTTTAAAACATCCTTCGGAATAGATGATGTAACTAATTCTTTTCTCTGAGCTATTTTTTTGATTTTCTTATAGCATTTGGTGAGAAAATCGTCCACAGGAAACAATGCATATAAGTCTTATATTTCAAGTTTATCCAAAAATAGCTTCTCTTCACTTTATAAGACATCCTTGATAGATTCTCTCGAATCTTTAGTCTTGAGCTTTATCCTCATCATTTTGATGATTCTTTCAGGTTAAAAAATCCATTCTGATTGTAGTTGAGTTTGTTGCTGCTGAATTTGCTGTTGCTCTTGATTGATATCCATAGCAGAAACTTGTTTTTCTGAAATCTTCTGTTTCGTTTGAGAAACATCTTTAGCAAACTAACTGCCTTCAGTTGTCAGCTATTGTTCCCCCTAAGTTTGTGCTATCTCTCTTGATGTACTACCTGGGAACAAATGCCTACCAACTGACTTAACTTTCTATGAGTCGGCTTTCCGCTTAACTCCTTTCTATTGAGCTATTTGCTGAGTCACAGTTTTCTTATTGGCTTCAGGTTGGGAAGTCTGTACCTTTGAACTTACCACTGCTGCAATTTTCTCAGTGTTTGTAGACGCAACAGTAGTTTGTTATGCCTTTTTACCTTCACTGAGTCTTTCCAAATAATGCTGAGTGATTTCTTCAACCAAAATCTGCCAACTAACCGTCTTCCTCCAGCTATGGTTTTGCTAACACATGCTAACTCAGAAATGTGTTGTTTCTTGATCTGCTTTGAACATATATCCCGCCTGCTTGAATTCAAGTTCATCCCATAAGATGTTCTTTAGATATATCCCATCTTCGATAGATTATCCAACCCGCTTAAATGTCCTATGACATGCTTGTCGATCCATCTGGCCGAGTAGGCAAACTCGCTTGAGACTGTTGAGCTTCGTATTAAGGTGGCAGGTTGATCGGTTGCTGAAATCTAGTTGAGAAAAGCTTCACGCTTGAGCATTAAACATGCTAGGTCTATTGATTCCACGAGTGGTTTTTTGAAATCGAATAGATGCCTTATTATATCTTCAGTGATAACAACCTTTTCTCCACGAACCTTTGTTATCAGGGAGTTTTTCACCATCTTCATATTTTCCTAGAATTGCAATATCCCTTCCAAGTCAAGATCTTTTAGCCATTTTACTTCCAAATGGTTTCTCAAGCCTTGTGTATTCTTGATCTTTTCGCATATATGACTAGCGAGAAGAGTATTGTGGCAAAATTCTTCAAATTCTTCAAAAGAGAGGCATTCTACAACAGTGATTAATTTGGAATCCAAAGTGCTTTAGAGGCGGCCATTGTAAGAATTTTTCTCTGGTTTCGTGAGGGAGGAAATTTGAATTTTGGGTATAGAGGAGATATGATAATAAGGAATTATATAGAGAGTGTATAGATAGGACTGATGGTTTCTGATTTGAATCCACGATCTTCTGAGGATTTTGTACCAACTTTTCAAATTCTACTGAGTGGTTGTGTAAACGATGCATGTACTATCTGACATTTGTGGGGGTGTACACGCTACAAATTCTCGAGAAAACGGGCGGTAAGTAAATGCGATGTAACCATTGGCCGGTTTTATCCTTTTATCTTTTAACTTTCTTTGATCGGATAAACACCATGGCGAGATCGGTTTCTAGTTGAGTTCAAGATCGTCTTTCTTCAATTTCAGATTCGCTTGAGATTGTTCATGTGAATGACTCGATCCGCCAAGTGAGCTCACCCAAAGATGAAAAGATCAATCCCTTGACGAATCTCTAAGCTTAAACCGACTTAATCGACTTTGATAATTCCCAATTCGCCTCGGCTTTGAAAACCTTTCTTTGTCCAAAGGGTTTTGTAAATATGTCACCAACTGATCTTCGGTTGGGACATAGAGAATCAGAACGCCCTTTTCTCTACATGATCCCTTATAAAGTGATGTGTCACATCAATGTGCTTTGTCCTTGAGTGCAAAACTCGATTGTCGCTATGAGAATAGCACTTGTATTATCACACATAATAAGAATCACCCTTCTTCCGTACTCATAATCTCTCAATTGTTGTCTTATCCATAAAACATGATCACAACGGCTTCCAAATGCTATATACTCACTTTCACTATTGATGTTGAAATTGAGTTTTGTTTCTTACTGAACCATGACACAATTCTATTTCCTAGTAACTGACATGTGCCTGAAGTACTTTTTCTATCCACCTTGCATCTAGCATAATCAGAGTCTGAGTAGGATATCAACTTGAATTATTCTTCTCTTGAATACCATATCCCTACTCCTGCTGTGTTTTTTAAATACTTCAGGTTCTCTTGACAATTGTAAGATGACTTTCTTTAGGTCTGGTGTGAAATCTGGTACAAAAACCAACTGTAAAGGATATGTCTGGTCTACTTGCTGTGAGGTAGAGTAGACTTCCAATAATTCTTATATAGAGAGTTTGATCCATATCCTTGCCATCCTTGTATTCATCTAATCTGATGTAGGTTCCAATAGGTGTTGCAATGCCTAGCACTATTTTCCATTCCAACCATCTTGATCAATTCTCTTGTATACTTGGTCTGATGAATGAATATTCCTTCATTTAGTTGTTTCACTTGTAAACCGAGAAAGTAATTGAATTCTCCCATCATACTAATCTGAAATTTTCTCTTCATCAAACTTGCAATTTTTTCACAAAGTTGTTCATTTTCTGATCCAAAAATATGATCATCAACATAGATTTGGACTAGGAGAGTACTTTCTTCAACTTTCATTCTGAATATAGTCTTTTCAATGGTTCATTTGATAAATCCATTGTCTACTAGAAACTGAGATAAATTTTCATACCAAGCTCTTGGTGCATGCTTCACTCCATAAAGAGCTATTCTCAGTTTGAAGACATTATCAGCTTGATCTTTGATTTAAAACCTGGTGGTTGTTGTACATAAACTTCTTCTTCAAGTATCCCGTTCAAAAATGCACTCGTAACGTCCATTTGGTATACTTTGAATTTCTTATGAGCTGCAAAGGCAAGAAATAATCTAATTGCCTCTAACCTTGCAACTGGAGCATAAGTTTCATTGAAGTCTATCCCTTCTGCTTGTGAGTAACCTTTGGCTACAAGCCTTGCTTTATTTCTCACAATATTTCCATCTTCGTCAAGCTTATTTCTAAGGACCCATTTGGTGCCGATTATGTTGACATGATCTCGGTTTATCCACCAATTCCCATACTTGATTTCTTTCAAATTCATTGAGTTCCTCTTGCATGGCTAGTATACAATTTGGATCTTTCAGTGCTTCTTCTATCTCTTTAGGTTCAGTTTGAGATAAAAAGCAAGCAATCATTGCATCTAACTGTTTTCTTGTATGAACTCCTTGTTGAAAATCTCCAATCACTTGATCTTCAGGGTGATCTCTCATCCATTGATGTACAGGGGGTTGCATAAGAGGTCTTGATTCGGTTGAACTGGATCTTCATGAGCTTTTTCTTGATTTCCTTGAGCTTGATTATCTTGAACTGGTGAGTTTCATGTTGTTCAGCTGTAGGTCGTTCAACTGTTGGAAACTGAGGGTGATCCTGATCTGAGGATTCTGAAATTCTAAATCTCTCAATGTCGACAAAAACTGATTCTGGTATTTTTGGTAACTGAAACTGAGAAACTGGTGATTGTTTATCATCAGTTATATCACCAGGAAAGTTTGGTTCATCAAAAAATACGTGTATAGATTCTTCATGCTTGAGTGTCCATTTGTTGAATGCTCTAAACGCTTTACTGACACTTGAATATCCCGAAAATATTCCTTCATCAGCTTTAGGCTGAAAATTCTTGAGCTGATCTTTTCCATTATTGTGGATAAAACATTTGGTTCCAAAGGCATGAAAATATGAGACATTTGGTTTCCTTCTGTTCTAAATCTCGTAAGATGTCTTTTCATGTCTTTTGTTCATGAGAGCTCTGTTCTATGTGTGGCAAGCTGTGTTCACTACTTCTGCCCAATACCTTTCTAGTAGCTTTGATTCAATGATCATGGTTCTCCTAGTCTCTTTGAGAGTTCTATTCCTTCTTTTAGCTACTCTATTTTGATGAGGTGTTGTTGTGACTGCAAGCTGATGTAGCACACAATTTTCTCCACAATATTCAATGATTATATTATGGAGAAACTCAGTTCCTTTATCTGATCTAATCTTGACAACTGTTACACCTTTCTGGTTTTGGAGTCTCTTGAGAAGTTCTGTGAGTTGTTGCTTGGTTTCACTTTTCTTTCACATGAAGATTACCCATGTATATCTTGAGTAATCATCCACCACTACCAATGTGTACTTCTTTCCACTAACACTGATAGGTGTGACTGGTCCAAATAAGTCCATGAGTAGAAGTTCTAAGACTCTTGAAGTTGAATGCTGAGATTTTGTCTTGAAACTTGCTTTTACTTGCTTTCCTTTTTGGCCAGCATCACATAAGCTATCCTTCTTGTAATAAATCTCATGTAATCCGATTACTAATTGCTTTTTGACCAGTGTGTTGATGTCATCAATGTTAAGGTGACTCGCTTTCTTGTGCCATAGCCAATTGACTTCTGATTTGGTATGCACAAGCAAACAGTCTCTCTGGCTGCCGTTGACCATTCTACAACATACATATTCTCTTTTCTTCTTCCAACAAGAACTACTTGATATGCTATTTCACTCGACAATGATGCAAAACTCTTTATCAAATGTGACTCAGTATCCTATGTCATAGAATTGAGTGTCTTTGAAAAGATTGTAGTGTAGTCCTTCAACATATGATACGTTTTTGATTGTAAGTCAATTTCTGATCAGGGTTCCATAACCTTTTGTATATCCAGGTCTGTCCTTACTTCCAAAATAGACTTTTGGTCCATCCTTGGCAACAAAGTTAAACAGACACTCTTTGCTCTTTGTCATGTGCCTTGAGCATCCACTGTCAAAATACCAAATATCCTGCAAGACAATTTAAAAGATTTTAGGTACCCAACTCTATTTGGGTCCATACGGGTCAGTTGTAAGTACAACTCGGGGATATTTCCATAAGGTCTTCTTTGGAAATTGTTGCACTTTTTTTCATATATATAAGCTACACTCCCATAGTATTTGTTTCTGGATTATGCTTTATTTATGTGATCTCTCAAGTCTTTTGGCTGAAATTGGTTTCCAAGATGCTTTCTATTATTAAAGACTGAGTAATAACAATCATTCTGTCTGTACTGAGGTCTGTGCTGACTTCTTTACTGAGGCTTCTGCTGAGGACTGGGGTAAGTCCTTTGCTGAGTCTTAGACTGAAACTTGTGATAAGTTTTCTGTCTTGAATTATTGCCTCTATCAGTTTTGATAATAGTTTCAGAGAAATTGCAATCATCATCAGTGGGAAATAATCTGCATTTCCCTCTAACTTTGTGAATCTTTGAATGATTAACATTCTTGGATTTACTCGATCGAGTTTTTTATTTTTGACATGATCAACTTTTGTAGATCTGGCAGTTGATCTACCATTCCTATTTCCTTGATGTGCAGCTAATTTACCTTTAGATGTTCTTTTGTTATTTCGACGCAGCTGACTTTTTGGAAAACTGATACTGATACTGAGTTTATTCATGTGGAACTGGTTTTATTGGTTCAGCATGCTTCTCAGTTTTTGGAAATTGCTCAGCTACAAACTTAATGCAAGTTTTGACATTACGTCCAGCAGCTTTGCTCGTTCCTTGCTTTGAAGTTTCCTATGTATCAAATCCTAGGCCAGTTCTGTTTCTATATGGCTTTTTAGATTTGAATCTAGTATGAACTTGATTGAGCAAAAGATTCGATTCTTTGCTTCTGACGCAAGAGAGGCTAATATTGATTCTTTTCTTTGTCAGTTCTGGTCATTTTCAACATGTTCAATTCAGCCTCAATCTTTCGACTTCTAGAATCAGAACTTCTTTTTCTGCTTTAATTCTGGATTTCTTGGATTGGAATCAGCAGTTGAAGAACAAGCATTTTGCATGGAAACCTGTGCTGAGGTATAATTAGAATTGATTCACATACTTCATTTGAATCTTCCATATGAGCCATCGAGTCAGATCATCTAAGAGTCTTTCGATTACACCTTCATAGTCGACTCATCTCCAAATTTACGAGAGCCATCCTACGGTTCTTCATTGCTTTGAGTCTTCTTACGCTTAGTTCGGGAAATTCAGCTTTGTAATGTCCAGGATTTTTGCAGTTAAAGCAAAGATATTCATCATCTTTCCTTTTCTTAGGAGTCTTTTTGATGTACTTCTGAGTGAATGGATGCCCACTTTTCATTCTTCGAATTCTGTTCATCATGAGTGCCATATGTTCTTCCATTTCATCTAATTGTTGAAGATTTCTAGAGGAAGTTTCTTGATTGTCATTGGATGCTGCTGCAAGATCTGTTTTTTGGGTTTCTCCAGAGCTTTGATCACTACTGTTGTGGCTCTGAAATCCTCGTTGAATTCATAAGCTTTCAGATCTGAGAAGATTTTGAAGGAGTCTTCTATATCAAGTCTTCTTGACTCTTCTATATCATTTTCCAGCACATAGGTAAAGCTTTCAAGATTATGGTGTTGATTTATTTCTTGGTATATTCAATCTTGAGTAGTTCTAGTTCATCCATTATTGCGCTTGAATCTTGTTTCCATTTGTTCGATATTTTCTCCGGATTTCATCTTGAAATTCTCAAACTTCGCTTGTCAACGAGATCTTGTTTCCTTTGATGGAATCAGCCTTCTTCACACACCGGTGATGTTTCTCCCACATTTCTTTTGTAGTAGTGCAATCTTTGACTTTAAGATACATCTTACTATCGAGAGTTCTGATGATGATATCCATGGCAACATTGTTGAGATTGTTTCTTTTTCGATCATCACTGTTCCATTGCTTTTGGGCTTTGGGACTCTGACTTGATCACCATTAATAGTTTGCATGTGAGTGATTTGGATAGGTCCATCAGTATGTACGTAAATCAAATCATCATGAGTGGCAGCTAGAAAAGCCTGCAAACGATGTCTATAATCGTCAAAGCGGTCCATGTTACACATGAGCATCGATCTGGCATACTGATTGTTATCCATAGTGTGAGTGAGTTTATGCAAGAACTAAAACCGAGCTTTTTCAGAAGAACAACGAGAGAGTATAATCAAAACATGTGAGCTTTTAATAAGGGCTTCTTAAAGAACACTGTTCTGATACCAATTGTTGGTCCCTTGGAAAGGCTGACACAAGTTTAGAGGGGGGTGAAAAAACATGTCACCAAAATCTAGATTCTAAGTCTATTAGGTTAGTTTAAACTTGTGTGGAGTTGAGCTGACTTAGCTGAGTATAAATCAAAACTGACTTATGTTGAAACTGAGTCAACCGGGCAATGATAAGTTTTAGCCTTTATGCGGATCTTGTTGTGTCTAAGAAAAGTCGATGAGTATGTAAAACTGAATTTTGGTTAATGTCGCTTTGTGATTTGTGAGTGAATATCAATCGCTTTGTTCGGCTTATCTTTGATGGAAATTTTATATGAAAAGTAATCATAAATACTTGATAAACTAAATAATAGAAAGTAATGCGTAAAGTAAGTAAGGTAAGAATTATAGATGATCTAGATGGTGTAATCCTATCAATCCACTCTTCCCCTGTGATGTAGGAGAAAATTTTCACTAGAACTCTTTGAGGTAGCCGGTTACAAAAAGTCATAATTGATAGGCCTTGACTAATCCCTAGCTTCACTATCTAAACAACTATAAAATAGGTGTGATTGCTGCTCTGCAACTGCTTGAAACACTGGTCCTTAGAGGGTTGTATTGCCTCTTCTCCAGCTCCACCACAAACACAAACACGTGGATCGCAAAAACGATAAATCGCCCTTGGAAAATCTTAAACCGGATTGCTTCACAGTATAAACCTTTGATAAAAATCAAAGTTGGGCTGAGAATCAAAAAATTGATTCTTGCTTGTGGTTCTTTTAAGTGTCAAAATCTGGATAGAGTCTTTGTAGCTTGAACACTTGAAGAATTCTGGATATGATCTTGTTGAGTGCAAAGATTGATAGCAATTCAGATGAACAAGACTTGGGCACAATAATACTTGTATTCTCGCGTTGTTGTGTCTTTGATCATTCATGCGAAGTCCTCTATTTATAGTGTGAGGTCCAACATTCATCATGTTTGAATTTTGAATTCTATCAATGGCTAAATTTTCAGATGTCATATGTCATTGACCGTTCTGATATGTCAGTGCTTCATCCAATAATATTTCTTGATTTGCAAAGTTCAAATGTAAGTTCAGTTCTTTGGATGACTGACTTTAAAACTGTGTATCTTGATCTATTTTAATCTGAGTATGTCAGTTATTAGTTTGTCAACTGACTTAGAGCATTAACTGAGTTTTTACACTTCTTCAAAACTTAGTACTCTATTCATCTGATTTCATATGACTTAATCAGAGTACACCATATCCTTAATAAATCATCTAAGATATCATTGTCCTTATGATTCTTAGGTCTTGATACAAGATCCATAAGGTCAGTTCAGGCCATCACAGACCTACCTGAATTCTAAATTTACAGTCTCAGCTTTACTCTTCATTACTGAGTTTGCTCCCTCAACTATTCATTCTTCAATAACTAAGTATGTGTCCATCAGTTCTTCATCCACTGAGTTTGTTCCCTCAGTTCTTCTTCTTCTAGTTAAGTCAACCGAGTGTATGTCCCTCAGTGAACTTACCTTCTTCAGTTCTAAGTAAACTTCAGTTTTTAGGTTCTGAGTGATACTTTCAGTTTTAGTTAATATCTAGTTTTCCAGATGATTTCTAGTTCTCAGTTTTATGACTCTCTAACTATTGCAGTGCTTGTCTGATATAACCTATACAATTATCAGACTCTAATAAATCCTATACATTCTGTTCTAGACATCTTTTAGCTTTTCACTATAACAACTAGTTATGACACTTCATCAATGGAGTTTAAAATAATAACTGAATAACTGATGAATCATCATCAAAACATCAATTTTATTTCCAACATACTTAGTGGCGGAGGTTTGATAACAACATTGGTTTAAATGGTAATTCAAAATTTGAATTTGAATAGGCCGCTCTATTTTAAACCCTTTGATCATCTTAAATTCTGACAGTGGGATTACCATGCTTCCTCCTATAAAAGGTGCGGTTTTTTTTCCAGGGTACCATCACAAAGAATATTATCAATACTCGGATTAAATCTCCTTTCTCTAAGTGATCATCATGTCCTCCCGAACTGGAGATGGTATTTCTTCCAAGATATTTGGAGCCCATGCCATGCGCGATGTTTCTCCTTTCTTATTTACCGCCTCTCTTACTGCTAAGTCCCATTTTTGGGCTAATTTTGACGTGGTGGAGCATTTGAGAGAGAGGGCTTTGAATGAGAAAAAGGTTGAGGGGGGGAGGTTCTTTGCTTCGAGTTCAACTTTCCGTAAGGTGGGATATTATTGCTAGCCCTCTGAGACTTTTAATGTTACCATGGTCAAAGAATTTTATTCTCATATATCCTAAGTTTTTGGGAAGAAGCCATCAGTTCTATTCCGCTCCGGGCATTTCATCACCTTCACCCGGAGGCTATCAACAAACTCATTTGCATTCCTCGCTATCGATCCTCTACTCATTATGAGGTGGCTTAGGGTCTTAACGACTCGCATCCTTTTCCCTAACCGGAGACACCCTCGTACTTTGCTCCCTGCTTCTGAATTGTCCCTGAGAAACCGGGAGTGTAAGCGGTTTGTCAACTCTCGAGCTCTTCCTTCTGCAGATTTTGAAGAGGTCACGTAGGATGAAGCTCTCCTTTTTTATGCCATTCTTGCTCCATGGGTAAACATTGATTGGGGAATTTTGATTCACCGTGAGGCCGTGAAGTTTTCCTTCTCCTATGGATCCTGACCATCGCCTTGCACTCGTTTGGGCGATTTCTTGCCTCTATACTGACATTTCTAGGTCTGCCGTTCATTCCCGTGATCGGTACCGCATCAAAGGGTCTCAGTTTTGATCATGTGGCATTGTGGTTTCGATGTCTTTCTGTTTTACGCTTGTAACTTTCCCTTTTATGAAGTCATTCTGTATTTGTTTCTCCATTTTTGATTTAACCGGCAGCGAAGCCCTTTTCTCTTCTTTTTTTTGGATAATCCGTAATTATCCTCTCGCGGCTCAAAATTCTTGCGGGCAGTCCTGCTTCCCTTGGGCGAATTCAGCACGTGGCGGTTCTTCTAGTTTCACCATGTTTGACTCAGTATCTGAGATCTCTATTAGGTCAAAGCGCATTAATTCCGTCGCGTTTCGCTAACTCCTCGGCGGGCGTGTAATCCGTATTGCATTGATCTGGCCTTGATAAGCGTGGGGTGATTAATGCGACTTTTGGGTTGTCCTTCCTTTATAAAAAGGGAACTTTCTTCTTTCTTTTTCATCTGAACTATATATTTTAACAAGCTTCAAATTCCATTTCTTCTCCTAATCATGTCTTCTGAATCTTCCAAGGGATCAACTGCCAATTTAGGCTTGTCCCCTTTCTTTTACATAGCCTCTCCGGTTGCCAAGGCCAACTATTTGGCGTATTTCAATACGCAGCAACATTTTACAGAGAAAGCCTTGAATTTGAACAAGATCCACGATCATTTTTCCAAGTTTCGGGTGGAATTTGGTGGCTCGGGAGGTTTTATCGTGGCACCTGTGGAAGGTATAATCTTACTCGGTGAGTGAGTTTTATTCATCTTATCGAGAGACCGCTTCTATTACCAACACCACCTCTGCTTTCCATCCGGGAGTTGCCGCCGCTTTTACGCCGCCGGTCATTAATGATTTCTATCATCTCCCAGTGTTCGATCCAGTTGCCGACTATGAATTGGTTTGGGCGCTTGATGATGAAGAGCCTTTTTATGCCCGTTTTGCTGCAGCACATAGGCTTTTTTCCGTGGTAGACCTGTCATTACTCCTGATAATGCCTTTTCGGTTTTGTCTTAGGGGGGCCGGCCATGGAAACGGTTCATTAATCCCCATGCCCTTCCATGTAATTACTTTGAAAGGCTTACTGATGATGAGGCCATTCTCCTTCACGTTATTATCATCCCGCAGCTGAATGTCAACTGGGGAAAAATAATCCATCACGAGGCCGTTGATTTTGCGACGTTGATAGAAGTTGTCCGCACGATGCCTTTCGCTTGGATGATCTCCAATCTCTACAGTAGTACGTCCGGAATGCCTTTCACCCCTAGGGATGTGTATTATAGTTTTTGTTGATTTTTGTATCTGACGCTTTGTCGTCTTTTGCATTTATGAATCATATATCTCTCCCTCTTTCTCTCTCTCTCTCTTTTTGCTACAAGCTCGGAAATTGCTTCACAAAATATGAAAATTTCATTTGAATTGATTTCAAAAGGTTGGGTACATGGTTCTTTTTAAAAAATTCCGGGGTAACGGGAAAAGAGCACATTCACATGTAATACCTTTTTAGGTTGTTCGCATGCCAAGGTCTGTTGAATTCTCGGTCTTCTTTATATTTCAGGATATAGATTCCCTTTATCAATATCTTTGATACTTGGAACGGACCCTCCCAATTTTTAGACAACTTGCCTTTGACCACCTCATGACCGGCGGCCTTCCTCTTGCGCAGGACGAAATCCCCCACAACAAAAAAGTGGTTGCGGACTCACTTATCGTGATGCCTTTTCACGGCCTGTTTGTGATTTTCGAGCTGAGCATAAGATTTCAATCGTTTTTCTTCTACGTGGTTGAGTTCCGCCTGTCAATTTGTGATGTTTTCAACCTCGTCGAAGTGCGAGACCCTTATGCTTGGCAGGCCATTTCGACTGGAGCCTTGGCTTCCGAACCGTATGTTAAGGAAAATGGTTTCTCGCCCATGGTTGTTTTGCAGGATGTTCGTAGTGACCACAGAGTTTCTGGTAAGTGATCCACCCAATTTCCCCCATTATCATCTAAACTTTTCTTCAGCACCATCAGAACATGCTTGTTGGTGTTCTCGGCTTGTCCGTTTCCTTACGGATAGCACAAATGACTGCCAATGTTTGACGTTATCTTCCTTGCAGAATTCTGTGAATTCTTCTCGGAACTGTGGCCCATGATTTGACACCGTCGCTCTAGGGACCCCGAACCGAGTCCATACTTTGTTCAGCAAGAAATGTATAATGTCTTTGGCAAAAAATTTCACCAGTTCTTTCACCTCGATCCATTTTGTGAAGTAGTCTACTGCGACTACTATGTACTCGCATCCGGATCACCTTTTTCTTAGTGGTCCGATGAGGTCAATTGTCCACATGTCGAAAGGCCAGGTGACGACAATAATGCTTTGCTCAACTGAAGGGAGTCTTGGTATATCGGCGAAGCGTTGACACTGGTCACGACTTTAGCATATTTCTGAGAGTTCTCCGCTAGTTTTGGCCAATAATATCCCACCAATAGGACTTTTTGAGACAATATGTGGCTTGACGGATAGCCCCCACACACTCCCTAGTGGAGTTCTTTGAGTATTCCTTTGACCTCTTCGGGCTGTTCGTACCGCTGCAGTGGTTTTTCGAGAAAGATCTTCTGTATAGAAATCTATCTATGATTGTGTAGCACGCTGACCTTTTTCTCAAGACCCGAGCCTCTCTCTGATATGTGCATAGCATTCATGTTTCGAGATGAGCCTTGATTTCATCTATCCAACATGGAGCTAAGGGTTGGATGTTCATGATTTATGACCGTTTGATGGCAGGCTCGCTGAGGTATTCAAACATGATAGACAGGTCACTAAATTCGTCCTTGGATGTTCGCTTTGACAGATAGTACGCCGATGATTCTCTTCGTGGGGGATGTTGCGGAATTCACAGTATTTGAAGGTGCCTCTTAGCTTTTTGACTAGATCTGGATATCGCCTCAGTGTGTCATATTTTTCCTCGAACGAGCCAGTTATCTGATAGACCACTACTTGCGAATCATAGTTGACATTTACGTTTTCCACATTCATTGCTTTGGCGAGTTCCAGACCCGCTATCACTGCCTCATATTCAACCTGGTTGTTTGATGCAGTAAAGTCAAATCTTAATACCTTTTCAATCTCTTCTGATGTACCAGGCTCTAACAATATTATTCCTGCCCCATAGCCATTTCGGCATGCTGCACCATCAACGTATAGTTGCCAACAATGATTTGGCCTTATTGGTGCGGTTGCTGTTAGAGAGCTTTGCTTGTCGATGGGTTGTGAGCTATGATGTTTGGCGGCTTGTTCCTCACTAAAGCTTTTTTCCACTACTAAGTCTGCTAGAGATTGAGCTTTTATAGCCTTCCTGGAATGATATTGAATATCGAACTCGGTCATTTCATTTGCCCATCGCAGAAGTTTAACCTCGATAGATCAGGCTTATGAAGCACTTGGCGGAGAGGACTATTAGTTAGCACAAAGAGTATTATGAGAGGAAAAATAAGCCCTTAGTTTACGAGCCGCAACAACAAGCGAGTAAGCCAACTTTTCTAGATTAAAATAATGGCTCTCGACGGGACTGAGATCTTTGGAAACAGAAAAACAAGATTTTGAGAGGTGCGGTCCTCCTGACAAGAACCGCGGCTATAGCCCGATCTGAAGCCACCAGATAAAGAAAAGTTCATCGCCTCACATTCGGGCTAACCCGAAGTGGGGGATCCACTAGATATTTCTTCAGGGCTTCGAAAGCCATCAAGCATTCCTCCATCCACTCAAATCATTTGCTTCCTTTTAGCACTTTAAAGAATGACAAGCATTTATCAGCAGATTTCGATATAAATCTTCCCAAGACGATGATCCTTCCATTCAGTCTCTGTACTTCCTTGAGAGTCGTTGGCTCTGTCATGTTTAAGAGGGCTTGAATGTTTTCTGGATTTGCTTCGATTCCCTTCTGAGTGACAATGAACCCGAGAAATTTTACAGCCTAAACCCCAAATGTACATTTAGCCGGATTTAGTTTCATGGAATGTCCTTTCACATTGTCAAAGGTTTCTTGCAGATCCTCCGTGTGGTTCCCTCTGTCCAATTTCACTACCATGTCATCGATGTATGCTTCCATGTTCCTTCCAATCTGATTACCAAACACTATGTTGACCATTCTCTCGATTATTAAGCCAACATTTTTCAAACCAAAGGGGCATCATTTCGTAGAAGTACATTCTCGCCCATGCCCCCGAATACCGTCATATCTTTTTCATCGCTTGCCATCCTAACCTGGTAATAGCCCGAATACACGCCAAAGAGGCTTAGTCTTTAAATTCGGCGATCCGGTCAACCATTCGATCACTTCGTGGTAGCTCATAGGGATCCTTAGGACATGCCTTATTCAGTCTCAGTGAAGTCGACGCACATACGCCATTTTCTCGCTTGCTTTTCTTCACCGTGGCGACATTGGCGAGCCAGGAGGGTATTGAAGTTCCTCGATGATCCCGGCCTATACCACCTTATCAACCTTAGCCTTGATTGCTACTTCCTTCTCCCTGGGAAAATTGATGTGGCCACCACTGGATGGCCCTCAGAATTTGGATCAACGCTCAAGTGATGCAAGGTAATTTCGGCTCCACGCCTCATGTCTTTCACCTTCCAAGCAAAGGCATCTAAGTTAGCAATTTAACTAGCTCTTCCATTTCGCCTTGTGGACAATCAATCCCTATCTTGAGTTTTTGTTCAGAAATTCCTCGTTAATCACTACCTCTATCGATTATTTTTTGCAAGGTGAACTCTAGACCGTCTTTGACTTCTCGTGTGTCGTAGATGACCTTCTTGGGTCCGATGTCATCTTTTTTCGCGCTGGGCGTAAGCCTCGATCCGCCTTTATTCTCAATTATTTCCATCCTTTGGTCCCGACCTTCCTCGGGTCCGACCTCATAAGTTCCATCGATGCGTTTTGCATTCACTGAGGAGCCTACATCAGTGACTTTGATCTTTTTGAAAGTGCCTCGCTCTTGATAATCTGCTCGATTTACGGTAATATGGTCTAAAAGGAAACTTGGTCGGCTGACAACGAGCCCTATTCCTTGATCGGTGTAAAATTTGGCCCGCTGATGAGGCGTTGAGATGACCACTTGAAATCTTCTCTGTGCCAAGATTCCCAGGATGGCAGCGATGAGAATACAGATCTACCACAAGAAATCTCACCTTCTCTTTACGATATGGCTCATAGTCACCAATTTCAACATCGAGATCGATCATCCCCATGACCGAGACTTTGTCATTTGAGAAACCTTCCAACATCCCTGAATAAGGCCTTAACCTGGAAGTTCCAATTTTTAGCTGTTTGAGAGTATCCAAGTACATAATGTCCCTTCCAGCCCTAGTATCTATAAGGACTCAGATGACTCCGGTGTCATTGATTCTGATCTGAATTGCGATTGAGAGCTCGATCGCTCCTGGTGGGATGGCTAACTCACTTCTTGTGATAGAGATATCCTACTCTGACGGACCCAAGAGGATCGGCTTTTCGTACTCTCGCATATTGATGGAATTAATCTGGCTTTTGAGCTGATTATGTGTTGTGAACTCTTCCAAGATTACCCAGATTTCATTAGTATATTTTCTCGGAAGTCTGTCGTTTCTTGGCCCAGTTGTTTTTCTTGTATTTGTCCAACTCTCTGTTTTTGATCATTTTGTCAATGATATTTCTTAGTGAGGAAATTTCCTCTATGATGTGCCCATGATCCTCATAAAAGTCACAAAACTTTGTGTTGTCTTGTATGTCAGTGTCGGCCCTCATAGGCCTCAGCTTCTCAATTCTGTCACGAATTTCCATAACGATATATTTTGCAGGGGTGTTCAGAGGGATGTAATCAGCCTCATTGAACTTAACTAGCTTCTTGATCTCGCGGTCCTGGATTGTTACTTTGCTACGCTCCTCACGGTGATCTTCTCTGTGATCTACCCTAAATCAGAAATGGACTTACAATCAAAAATGTATCCTATGTAGAAGGACTACACTACAATCTACTCAGCACAAGTCAATTTTGTGATATGGGATACAAAGTTACTTTTGATAAAGAATTTTGTGTTGTCATCAGCGAATCAGCTTATCAAGTTGTCCTAGCCGGAAGAAGGAAAGAAAACATGTATGTGGTAGATTGGACAACAGCCGTCGCTGAAACTTGTTTGCTTGTGCATACCAAATCAGAAATCAGTTGGCTATGGCACAAGAAACTGAGTCATCTCAACTTTGATGACATTAATACACTTGTTAAGAAGCAGCTAGTCATTGGACTACCAGAGATTTCATATAAGAAGGACAGCTTATGTGATGCGTGTCAACAGGGAAAACAAACAAAGGCAAGTTTCAAGACTAAGTCTCAGCATTCAACAACCAGACATCTAGAATTGCTACATATGGACTTATTTGGACCTATTACACCAATCAATGTCATTGGAAAGAAGTATACATTGGTGGTAGTAGATGATTTTTCAAGATATACCTAGGTAATCTTTCTAACCAAGAAAAGTGAAACCAAGCAAAAACTCACGTAACTTCTTAGAGACTTGAATCGTAAAGGAGTTTCAGCTTGTAAAAATAAGATCTGATAAAGGAACCGAATTCCTCAACAAAGGTGATTATTGAATATTGTGAAGAAAATGGTGTTTTACACCAACTTGTCGCCACAGAACACCTCGACAAAATGGTGTAGCCGAAAGAAGAAAAGCAGGGCGCTCAAAGAAGTTTGGAAGGACTATGATCTCGTGAAGCTAAACTACCGAAAGATATTGGGCGTATAAAAACACGACTTGTTACACTCGAGCAATGAGCTCTCATGAACAAGAGACATGAAAAGACTCCTTATGAAATTTGGAATGGAAGAAAACCAAATGTTTCATACTTTCACGCGTTTGGAAGCAAATGTTTCATACACAATAATGGAAAAGATCAACTTCATGTTTTTCAACCCAAAGCTGATGAAGGAATTTTCCTAGGATATTCAAGTGTCAGCAAAGCATTCAGAGTATTGAATAAAAGGACACTCAAGCATGAAGAATCAATACATGTGGTATTTGATGAGCTAAATTTTCCTGGTGAAACAACTGAAGACCGACTGAGAACCGCCTCGGTCTCGCTTACCAATCACACGAAACCTGCTTGATTGATGTTGGAAGACTACAAATTTCAGAATTTTGAGATCAAGATCACCTCGCTTTTCCAACTACTCAACAACTTGAACAACCTCAATCGACTCGGTTGAACAAATTCAAGAACCGCTTTTGAAGAATCAGCTTGAACAAAATACAAATCACCGATACAAACTCACACACATCAATGGATGAAAGATCATCCTCAAGAACAAGTTATTGGTGATACTCAAGCCGAGTTCGAACAAGACATCAACTAGATGCGATGATAGCATGCTTTCTATTTCAATCGAACCTAAAGAACTTGAAGAAGCCTTGAAAGATCCAGTTGGATATTAGCTATGCAAGAAGAACTAAATGAATTTGAGAGAAATCAAGTATGGAACTGGTAGATAAACCAGCTTCATGTCAATATCATTGGAACCAAATGGGTTTTCGAAATAAACTTGATGAAGATGGAAATGTCATCGAAACAAAGCCGCACTAGTAGCCAAGGGATACTCTCAAGCGAAAGGCATAGACTTTGATGAAACTTACGCACTTGCCTGCAAGACTAGAAGCAATCGACTTTTTCTTGCTTATGCAAATTTCATAAGAAATTCAAAGTTTATCGATGGATGTTAAAAGTGCGTTTCTAAATGGAATTCTTGAAGAAGAAGTATATGTTCAACAACCACCGGGATTTGAAATCAAGGATCAAACTGATAAAGTTTTCAGACTAAGGAAAGCTCTTTATGGACTTAAACAAGCACCAAGAGCTTGGTATGAAACTCTATCTCAATTTTTAGTAGATAACGGATTTATCAAAGGAACAATCGACAAAACATTGTTCAGGATGAAGAATGGAGAAGATACTCTACTTGTTCAAATTTATGTTGATGATATCATCTTTGGATCGAGAAAATTAATTGATTATGTGAGAAATTTGCAAGTTTGATGAAAAGCAAATTTCAAATGAGTATGATGGGAGAATTAAATTATTTCCTAGGATTACAAGTTAAACAACTAGCGGATGGAATCTTCATTCATCAAACCAAATATACAAGAGAACTTATCAAAAAGTTTGGTATGGAGAAATCTACTGGAATTTCCACACCAATGGGGACGAACGTCAGACTAGATGAAGATAAAGAAGGTAAAGATGTTGATCAAACACTCTACAGGAGAATGATTGGAAGCTTACTCTATCTTACAGCAAGTAGGCCAGACATATCTTTTACAGTTGGTGTTTGTGCAAGATTTCAGTCAAGACCAAAGGAAAGCCATCTCACAGTTGTGAAAAGAACTTTGAAATATCTAAAAGATACAGAAGGAGTTGGTATTTGGTATTCAAAAGAAGGAGAATTCAAGCTAATTTCTTACTCAGATTCAGATTATGCTGGTTGCAAAGTGGACAGAAAAAGCACATCAGGCACATGTCAGTTATTAGGAAATAGACTTGTGTCATGGTTTAGCAAAAAGCAAAACTCAATCTCAACTTCAACCGCATAAGCTGAATATATAGCAGCTGGAAGTTGTTGTGCTCAAGTTTTATGGATCAGACAACAATTAAGAGACTATGGGATAGAAGAAGGAACAATTCCCATAATGTGTGATAACACAAGTGCAATTGCAATTATCGATAATCCAGCTTTACATTCAAGAACAAAGCACATTGATGTACGCCACCACTTTATTAGAGATCATGCAGAGAAGAAGGATATAATGCTTCTTTATGTACTCATCGAAGATCGGTTGCGAGACATCTTCACTATGCCACCGGACAAAGAGAGATTTGCAAAACTAAGAATCGAGTTGGGAATATCAAAGTCGCT
Source organism: Gentiana macrophylla (assembly GCA_026214975.1). Lineage (NCBI taxonomy): Eukaryota > Viridiplantae > Streptophyta > Magnoliopsida > Gentianales > Gentianaceae > Gentiana > Gentiana macrophylla. The sequence goes on along the minus strand of JAOBSW010000193.1, from coordinate 1,572 downwards.
TAAGCCGAGATTCGCCAAGGGATTAATCTTTGTTATCTTTGGGTGCGCTCTTAATGAGACTAGTCATTGACATCAACAATCTCAAATCGACAAATTGGAAGAATTTGACAAAATCAAGAACTTGACAAGAATCGATTATCTTTAAAACCCGACCTCGGCATCGATTTTCATTTTATTTAAAATTTGGTCAAAAGTTGATAAGATAGAATCAACAAATGTTATATCGCATTAAATTGCCACAGCTTCTTTTGCCAGACTTCGTGTGTACACCCCACGATTGTCGAAAGCAAGACATGTATCCATTATCAAAACCATCATGGAATTTGAAAAGTTGTACCATTCAACCGCCAGAATATCCCACCTATTGATGGAGGTGAAGTTAAATTATTAACTCGATGCCTACTAACACACTAGCAAGAGAACTAGGTTCAATTGTAGTATAGTCGGATAGAGTCGAGGTCGATCCCACAGAGACTCGGCACAAATAAAACACAACTTTATCCTATTAGAACTAAATTGAAAGGGCGGTCTACGACCAACTAAATGCAGTAAATAAAATAGTGACAACCACAAGACACAAAAGACCACGAAGACAAACTAAAGACTACTAAAACACGGATAATACGGTTGATATTATCTAAACAAATAGTATTGATTACGCTAGTAGATTATAACTCCCCCATGTGAATTAGGATGATAACGAGATAAAACAAACGTTAAAGATTAATTATGATGACTACGGGAGTCATCCCCTAAGGTAGATTTAGCTCCGGTTAGGCCATATAAATCACCGTGCCTCAATTACGTGACTTCTCTTTTTAATGCCTCCATCTCATATAACTTCTGACACAATTACGAGACTAGGGATGCCGGTATAAACCGTAACCTCATCTAAGCAACATTCCTAGGGTAAGGCGTACTTCTTAGATGCCGATTCAATCTATATCCTAAGTAACAATCACTTTTTGGGTTTCATGTTAAATTATGATGACAAATAATTAAGTTGATCAGGTTTAATTACTCGTTTTAATTCCAAATCAGAGAATCTGACGTAGTCGAAGCCGATCATAATATTGCCCTACATATCACCATGCTCGGTCGACCGAACGACAGCACTCGGGTGACCGAATGACATGTCTTGGTCGACCGAACACAGTTTTGTGTCGGAACAAATCATGATTACTTCTTAACGATCCTAACCTAAACACATGGGTTCGTAAATAAATCTACATCACGCAATCAATACAAATAAAACTACTCCATAATAAAATACATCGATCTATGAATAAAGATTGCATAATTGAATAGTCATATACCAAGACGGCAGAGTGACTCCCACTTTTTAATGCGCTCCTAATCGGAGAATCCAATGAATCCACAATGAACGAACATAAAGAAAAGAAAAGAAAACTAAAACTTAAAACTCAAATTGTATAAATTGTTTTGTGTTGTAGTGGTGTGTCTTTCTCTCAAGATCGTGGTGCTTTGTTTATATAGGAGTTGTAGCCGACATAGGAGAATCCAAAAGATTGACATGCATTTATCAACTTAGGCTTGGGTGACCGAACGTGA
>JAOBSW010000661.1:0-66870 GCA_026214975.1 Gentiana macrophylla | reverse complement strand
GCCTCATCTCTTTTGCAAATCTGGGCATATCACCATGCCTCTCCTCATCTTCTTTCCTACCACCTCGTGGTAATCGAAACTTTCCTTGTCAATCTCTTCTAAAAATTTTATCCACTCCTCATTAGTCCAAGTTGCGAGATAGTTTATTGAATTCTTCCTCATCCCAACTACCCATGAACACTTGTTTATCATACTCATCGCTGAAATCGTCCTCAATAGCTAAACAAGTGTCACCGGACGGGTGCTTCACCGCATTGCCCACATTGAACTTTATGCTCTCATCCTCCAAATGTAGGGTTACTTCGCCACCCAGTAGAATCTAGTAAGGCACGGGCGGTTGCAAGAAAAGGTCTTCCAAGGATCAAGGGGTTTTCTCATCATTGGTCATATCCATGATTACCCAATCACCGGGTATATGAAGTTTTTAACCTTGACCAACACATCTTCTACAATTCCTTGCATATTTCACACTTCTATCCGCAAGTTGAAGAGAAATAGTTTTAAGCGTAATAGATTGATCCAATCCAAGAGATTGGAAGATTGACGAGACATCGATTGATTGATGCTCCCGAATCGCATAGAACATTGTGGAAATCCTGCTCCCCGATAGTACATGAAATCGTAAATCTACCAGAGTCGTCGACACTTCACAGGAAGTTTAGTCCGGTGATTGTTTGAGCATTCTCCATTCAATACTATGTGCTCGAGCTCTTGGAGCTTATTTTTCGAACTCATCTGCGTCATTTATACACTTTGTATACTTTGGCATTCCTATCAAAAGATCAACTAATGGAATGTTTGCCTCAGTATTCTTGAGCAAGTCGATAACCTTCTTATATTCTTTATCGACTGTTAATGACAGCTTGTTTTTGCTAGGTGGGTAAGGGAGATCAGCAAAGTCTTCCTCAGTAAAGTGCTTCTTTGCCGTCTTATCATTGATTGCTTTGTCTTCCCTATCCTTCCACCTCACATGCTTCCTGAACACAACTTAGATTCGACTTCTTCTCAAAGCAGATATTCTCTTCATCATCGTAATTCTCAACTTTCACCTTTCTTCGAAATTTTCTCTTTCACTTGGATCAATAGTAGTCCCAACATCCTTCCGAGGAGAACAAAGATCTTCCCCTCTGCGTCTCTGCTCACAAGAGGGGCTACTGTTTCCCCTGGTTGGCCTGACCGCCAACCGCTTTCCCACTCCTCGCTTTATAGCATTCGGCTCATCTTGACCATAGTTCCATGGTGCAAATGAGATCGGTGCAAGAATTCTGGTCATTTTGGACCAGATTAACCCCTCGGGGGTTCTTCTCAGTAAAACTCGGCAGCTGACCTTGAGGTCGACTTGCTTGCTGCCCCGAAATTTGTCCCATTTGCACCTCCAAATTTCTCACTGTACTGGTCAGAGTACTTAAAGCATTTGCCAATTGAGTGTTGGCCGTGATTTGCTCGCTCAACTTTTGTTCTAAGATCTGAAATGATTGATTTTGATTTTGCGCGGTGGATTGGTGTTCCATGTCGGTCGATAGTTGGATTGAAAATTGCTTTGATTAGGCCTAGGGCACTGAAAATGATGGGGGTTTGCTGCCCTGAAGGTCACTCCATCGGAAACCAGGGTGGTTCCGGTTATAATTGAATCCTTGAGTGTTTTGATTCTGACCCGAAGGTCGATAATTTTGAGAAGTGAATGTATTCACTTCTTCTGAATGCAACAATAGATGACACTGATGGAATGCGTGCCCAACGGTATCGCAATTTTGCAAACGACATTGTTTTGAAAAATTTGACCGTGAGATCGGGTCAAGTCGGCATTGATTACTACGATGGCCTTGGCCATGGCAATTGTCACACACAAGACTTTGAACATTCATTGCCGTCACTTGCTTCGTAGTGCGCCAATCGAGCTTTTAGAGACGTGGTCTCATCTACCTCATACTTCCCCTGCAATGAGCTTTTCTCGATTGGGCGCTTTCGCATAGGTAGGGGCATAATTATACTTTGCAATATCTTCAAACAACATCCATCCTCATCGTGTGTCTTTCTCGAAATGCACCTCCAAAGAAGTAACTATTCACCATTCCTTAGTCAATTCAACAAACCACTCAGTAGAAAGTGTTGACCAATCTTTGTTTATCCAAATTATGGTGGGGCACTTTCTCAAGAGAGTCTTAAATCGTCTCCACGCATCGTAAAGATTCCTTCTCGAGTTGCACAAAAGTGAATATCCGATTCGTAAGATGAGCCGTCTTTGCGGTGGAAAGTCTTCGCTCGAAAATTCTTTCTCCAACTCCTCCCACGAAGTAATGGATTCGATCGGTAAGGATTTATACCATTCTTTCGCTTCTCCTTCGGTGAAGGGAAAAGTTTCATCTTTAGGGCGTCCTCGGTGACCCCTTTGATTAAAATAGTCCCGCACGATTCTAGAAATGAGTGAATGTGATCGTATGCGGGTCCTCGGTGGAAAATCCATGAAATGTGGAACCTCTTACCAAATTGATTAAAGAAGTTTTGAGTTCGAATTATCGGCCGTGATTTCGTGAATCACGACCATGCAGATTAACTTTCACAATAGATGGCATGGCAAAGTCTCGCCAATGTCCGTTGCTCGCCATTTCTTCAACCTGGGCTCTTACTTGAGCTTCTCCTCAACGTATCCTTCGAGATTGTTTCCTTCCGTGGTTCCTCGTCCGTCGGTCCAATGAGCCAAACAAACGTCTGTTTGGTCGAGCGATGGTTCGCTTCTATCTCCGGATTATACAAAAGTGGTCCCCGTGAGTTCGAGTTTGCATAAACTACGCTTGGGCACCAACACCTAAATCACGAGGTTTCGGATTTTATCCTTATGCTTCCGCAGAGTGGGATTCACCGAGAATCCATCACCCAACCTCAATGATTGAAACGTGTTCCGTGTTTCTTTTCTTTCTTTCTCGTAATTACCGAATCCACTCGGTATTTATCGAGAATTTTTTTAAATTTTTTTTTTTAATTTTTTTTTTAATTAAAAAAAAAACTATACTAAAACAGGCTCAAAAGCAGTCTAAAACAAATAAGAAAAGAAACAAAATACTATAAAACTAATACGTAATGTAAAGCGAACGAAAAGAAAATATTTTTTCTCTCTCTCTGTAATTACCGAAAGATTTTTTTTTTTTTTATTTTTTATTTTTTATTTTTTATTGTTTAAGACGAAAAACAGATAACTTAGTTGACAAAAAAACCGAAACGAAAATTTTCCGTGCTAAGTCCCCGCAACGGCGCCAAAAACTTGTTCGCGGTTTTATGCAAAGCAAAAGATAACAAGTAATAAAATAAAACCGATGTCACCCTGGTGCGAAGGCTCGCGACTAGTGGTGAAACCGGATCGTATCCGCAGGACTTGTACGAAAAAGAGTCTTTGCCATCGATTTCTTTTATAAAGTTGATGATTATGATCTCGGATTTTCAATTAACAAACTAAGGTAGCAAACGTGAAAAGAAAGACGATACGTGAAAATTTGTTTAAAGAAAGATTAAAATAACTAGAACACACCATTGATCCACCACCCCACCCTAAAATAACAAGAAAGACACATATTCATTCGTAAGTTCTTGGATTATTATTCGCTAAAGAGGCATTTTCCCTTTCGGTTCATCGCCTTTTAATTAGTTCACCACTCTCGGTACAACTAAAGCATTTACGGATCAAAGATATGGATATAAATCCTAATCTAATAACATTCACCCTCAACTTACGTATGTTGGAAGAATATTATCATTCTCCTTCACGGTAATCTACGAATTCATCAACTTCCGTATCTAAATTCGAATATCATGCAACACACATATTGTTCATACACATTGCACTTAAACAAAGTAAAACATGAAGGAAGAACAAGAAACTCACTAGAACAAATGAAAACGAAATCCTTGTTTATTCCGGTGATGGTGGCTTCACAAAGGTGGTTCTAGCTTAGAGACCTTAGCCAATCATCCTCGATTATGATTTGAAATCGTAATCGTAGCTCCAAAGATTACAACAAGATTTACTATTCTAATTTATTCTCGGCATAACGCCTCACAGTAGTATTTACATAAAAGACGGGAAAAGTAAAAGCTTGGCCAAAAGTGACCAAGGAGGGGGCGCCTTTATGGATGGAAAATGAGGGAGTTCTTATAGGGAGAGTTGAGGGGAGGTGTATAAGGGAGAGGTTGTAGTTGAGGAGATATTTTGGGAGAATATGCTAAGGAATATTCTCAAGTTTGTTATAAGCATGTAGGAGGTGATAATGACTTTGCATGTGAAGGTGAGGAGTCACTAAAATAGCATGTGGAGTTTGTTATGACTCATCATCATCATCATTAAGGAGCACATGGAGTAACATGCATCAAACTTGGCCAAAATATCTCCGGTTCGTCCGTAATTCCAGCAGTTCGGTAAAAAATCATAACTTGAGTTGTAGACCTCCGATTGACGTGATTCAAAATGCGTTGGAAAGCTCATTTTAGTATCTACAACTTTCGTCAAGAACTCTTCCCCTGAAAATGCCTCTAAGTCGGGTAAAATTTCCATCGAAAAACAGGTTACGGTAGAAGCTCGTTGGAAAATATTGATCCGTTGATCTCGTAAACTCGTGGCATCTTCTTCTTTCCTCAAAATCCATCTTTTAGGCCTCAAAATATAATGTTACGTGGCATATTTTGAAATACTTGATCACTAAGTTTGGGCCGAATCGAATCGAGCTTTCTTTATTCGAATCGAGCTTTCTTCTTAATCTTCATCCGATCTTCGCTTAAGCTCCTCATTTAACATGCAAGCGTACCTACATTCATGATAACATCGTGCAAAATGTAACATCTCATATTCAAAGATTTTTATCAATGAAACCACATAATTAACACAAATTTGCACTTAACCACTTTTAAAACTCATTTGCTCAATAATTCGATTAAACCCTTGATTTCTATGCAAATTATACGAATATGGAGGAAATTGTTATAAAATATAACATTAGAAATCGTATAAAATCACCCTAAACACATATACGTGAATTTTGTGTTTTCCATAGGTTTTGTTTTTATTTTGTTCTTAATTAGGGTTTTAGTTTTTAAAACTAGGGTTTCCAAGGTTTCTAGGGTTTAGGATGTATGAAGTGTATCTAGGGTTGCTGATAATTTCGACCTGCTGTGATTTAAGGCTCAGTCAGACGGGCGTCCATACAAGTGAACGCCCGTCCGTTCATCATGCATCAACTCTATTCTGTCTTTTGGAAACCAGACGAGCGTTTACCCTTTGCCCGAACGCGCGTCTGTTCTGTAAGTTTCAAACGGGCGTCAGACTCATCGAACGTCCGTCCGGCTGATTTTATTTCGATTTGAGCCGCGACCTGTTCGAACGCCCATCCAGTCTGTCAGTTTTTAAGTGAATTGATTTTGATTTTTAATGCTTTATTTGAGATGGATGCTTTTATATGAGCTTCTGTGGCTAGTTATTTCTACGTAGATGTTCTGAACTTGCATGTTTACATTTTTTTTTCCATCTACGAATCCATGTTAAATAATTGGTTATTTTTATATTTGATTCATCCATACATGTTATAGTTAATGTCGGTTTCCGTATGCTATAACTGTTCTTAGTGTTACTTAGTAGCTAATGTCGGTTTCCGTAGGCTACATATCATTGTGATGAATCTTTTAAGCTTTGAGACTTATGTGCTTTATTTTTATTTTAAGTAACTTATATGGGTAGCTACTGTCGGTTTTCCGTTGCTACGTCATCGGCCATATGAGTTATATATGTTTAGTATAGCTAACTATTGGTTTTCCATAATGCTATCACTTTTGATGAGTCTTAAGGTGCGTCTACACTGCATGTAATGGATAGTACTGTCGTTTATCGTAAACTGTCATTATGTGGTAGACGTTATTATATACATGTTTCGTTGCAAATGCATGGGCTAGTTTTCTTTCTTTTATTTTCTTTTATTTTTGCATATCATATAATTGCATCTCATTTAGGTGCATCTCATGTAGTTGCATTGTTTTCTTTTATTTTCTTTTGAGTAGTTACTGTCGGCTTGCCGTATGCTACCAATTTTATTTTATTTATTTTATTTTATTTTCTTTCATGTTTTTCTATTTTTTCTTTTATTTTTCTTGAGTGTAGTTACTGTCGGTCTCCGTAATACTACCTCGTTTTTTTGAGCATGGTTACTGTTGGTTTTCCATATACCATCTCTATTTTATTTTTCTTTAATTTTGATTTTGCATTGTAGTATATTTTCATGTAGTTGCACCTAGCCCTACTGTTTTGTGATGTCCATGTATATGTTCCATCTTTATATGAGCTTAATCTGAAAAAATCTCTATAACTTCTTTTCCATGCGTTTTACATGTATAATCCTTTCTCTATCATTATTTCTTTCATTTGGAGTTTGATATTTCTGTATGCACATGTTGGACTTTATTTGTTTTGTAAAGCTTCTGTGGCTTTATAGTTGATGCTTAGATGTCCTGTATTTTCCCTGTGTGTGTGTGATTTTTCCATCTAAAGCGATTCTTTCCTGTATGTTATATGTTATATTCCCCCTTGTCCCCGAGATATTTCCGTGTTCTTCTAGTGTGCAGGTTCTTTTCGTTAGCAATTGTGAGTTTTAGATGAAGCCAATTTTCCGGTGGATGGTCCACGATCTCTCTTTAAATCGAGCATTTACGATCGACTAGCGCGCCATTTCGGAATTGCCACCTTAGAACTACAATCACCTAAGTTCTTTTATCTTTTCTTTAATTCTGCACAACATGAGGACATGTTTTAGTTTAAATGTGGGGGAGGGAATAGTTGGTTATGTGTACCTACATATCATTTGCTTATGTTAGTATGTTTCTATGTGAAAATGAGTTAAATTTTCAAAATTTTTGTTTATCCCAAGCAAGCAATGCATGATTCTTTGTTCGGTTTTTTTTATATTCATTGATGCTATATGCCGTATGTTTAGTAAGTTAGTTGTTCCACCCTACACTATTTTTCACGAACCATAGTGAATGATGAGCTAAAATATAAAGTTATACCCCGTTTGGATTAGTGATTTTTGATTTTCTTATAAGTCATGTGCTTAGTGCTACGTATATATCGTGAGACTTATGATAGTTTGTATTTAGATCCGTAGTATGATATACTCGTGAATATCTTAGGTTTGAATGTGATAAATAAAACGTGACTATTGTCAATTGAAAAGTTGAATTAATATGAAATTAATCGTGTGTGTGTCGAAAGCTAGTCGATGATTTGAGTGCGGTAGTATGTTATCTCAAAATGTCCTATTCCACCATGATGACTAAAAGCTCACGGCAGCTTAGAAAAAGTCGCCTTATGATTTGAGTAGGTAGGGATTATCTCGAAATGTCCTATCTCGAAAGCCGCCTAGATTCATTCGATCATTCTTTTAAGGATATGTCACGCTTTTGTAGGGTGCATCTTATAAGTATCGTTTATTGCTAGTTTGAAGGGGGTATTAGCTAGTTTTGCTTGAATCAATTTCAAGTGTGGGCTTAGTGGAAGTTTATTATGGCTATGCACACACACGGGGTGAACTTCTAAGTTATTGAATACATGTTATATGTGTTGAAGTGTCTATATTTTTCCCGAGCCTTAGTCTTGTTTTGTTTTGCTCGGGACGAGCAAAAGATAAGTGTGGGGGAGTTGTTAAGGGTGATTTTATGCGATTTATAACGCTATATTTTATAATGATTTCCCCTATATTCATATTATTTTCATAGAATTCGAGCTCTATATTGAGATATTGAGCAAATGAGTTTTAAAAGTATTAAAGTGCAAAATCGTGTCATTCACGTGATTTTATCGGTATTTTATGTCTATCTGTATGGTTCTACATTTTGCATGTTTTCATCGTATTTTAGGTACACTTGCATGTTATGAAAGGAGCTGAAATGATGTTTAACTGAAGATTAAACGGATGGATGAAGATACAAGTTGAAGTAGAGACTTGAAGCTTAAACGCACGTTTGATGTTGCGACCAAGCTGGGTCAAGCGTCCGTAATCAATTTAAGCGCCCATGCAAGCGCTTCAATATAGAGTTTGAGAATTTTGAGTGGATCAAGTCCTGTAATCCTTGACCAAGCGCCCAGAGAGGGAATTCGATACAGATGTGCAGATCTCAATCGACTAGCGTCCACCTCCGTCCAGAGAGAATGGACGTGCGTCCAACAACTTAAACGGGTGTCCAGCACCGCCATCGCTTCAGCCGACCTACTTCCCTATAAATACATCGCGATTTCAACCCTAATTGACACATAATTCGATCCCTCTTGATACTTATACATAAGAGAGAAACCTAGGCGCCCAGAACCCTTTGGGGAGGTCAAAAGTGATTAGTTAGGTTTTAATGCTTTTATTTCGTTTCTGCTTTGTTCGCTCATGAAGATGCTTGAAGTCACAAACTTTGGAGCAGCCATGTATACTCTTTTCAGCAGCTTTTTAGTTTCTCTCCTATGGATAATTTTGTGAGTAATTTAATTTAAAGTTTGTATCTTTTCCATGCTTATTTGTTAAGCAATCAATATCGGAAGATGAATTGCGATTGATGTTTACCGTATGACGGAAGTCGGTGTAAACCTTAGATCACCATAGGAAAGATTTGATTTTTAACCTTGACATAACGGAAGTTGATAGGTTAGATTTCTAGGTTGTTAGATCTAATAAATCTTGCACCTTGGTTTGTTTGCGTTAATCTTAGAAATAGGAAGATGAGAGATTGATAGACGAATTTGCTACGGAAGTAGGGATTCATACCTTTGATAGGTGAACCACAACTTTAATTGAATCACCATAAGATTGTCTAGGGAGGAAATTAAGGGTTGCGGGAAGGTGGATCATGGTTTGTTCTATGTTTTATCGTTTTAGCCATTATCATGTTAGTTAGTTTTATTGTTTTCATAGTTGTAGTTTTATTTATTTGTCTGGACTCTTGGACGCCCGTCCGCTGGAAGATTTTCAACTCTATTGTGTTTTTGCTCCTTCAGAGGAGCGTCCATAATTGTTGGACGCCCGTCTAGGATTTTCTGCAGACCAGACGAGCGTTCAGACCTCTGCACGCCCGTCCAGTCCAAATTTGGCCAGACGCACGTCCGACTTGTTGGACGCCCGTCTGTTTCCTCTTTCCCTTGATAATCTTGTTCTTTTTAGGCTTTTAATTCTTAGTTTGTAGGTTTCTATCACTTGATTTTGGTTCGGTTTATACAAACTCGTAGTCAACAGGGGCCATTACTTTACTCCCCTGACCTCGAGCGGACCATAGTCCGACCCAATAGGCGAAGACTTCGTTTTGACGAAGGAAACGCAGAAGATCAAGAGTTTGACCAATCTTTAGAAAAGGAAATCGAAGAAATTGTAATTATGGTCAAGATAGACGGACGCTGGCGGACTCACGCCATGCCTGGTGCAAGATCCGCCAACCCGCTATCGTCTTACCAATATTCATCGCACAAACCTTCGAACTCAAGCCGGGACTTATCCAGATGATGCAGTACGCATCAATTTTTCATGGATATCAATCAGAGAATCCGCATACCCACTTACATACATTCTTAGAGATATGCGGTACTACACGCATCCAAGGAGTAAGTGAGGATGCAATCAAGCTTAAACTTTTTCCATTCTCCTTAAGAGGGGAGGCAAAAGAGTGGTATCACTCTCTCCCTTCTGAATCCATCACCACTTGGGCGGAACTCGAGAAGGAGTTCCTTAGTCAATATTTTCCGCCATCAAAGCCGGAACTCGAGAAGGAGTTCCTTATCGAAGTTGATTCAAGCAGACGTTCGTCCAAGCTCCGTCCAGGTTGGACGGGCGTCCACTAAATCAAACGAGCGCCCAGCCGATGTTTTACATACAGAGAGTTTGGACTGCACCTGAACGAGCGTTTGCATGAGTCCAAGGAATATTGGACGGGCGTCCAAGAAAGCGGACGGGCGTCCAAGAAAGCGGACGGGCGTCCGGAGCCGGCACTGTAGCAACCGACTTACAAATCTTATAAATAGCAGCAGCTTTTGAACCCTAATAGATATCAAATTTTCTCCACATTAAAATACAAGCACCAAATTACCGTTGGAGTTTTCACGGCGTCACCCGAGCCTTGTGCTCGGGTGATCCGGGGTTAGATTAGGATCGTTTTTTCGTTCTTTTTCATAGTTGATGCTTGAAGATCAACATTATCCAAACTATGTGAGTTTTTTATAATTTATTCAATCTCTAGTTTATTTTTGTGATCTTTAATTTATATTGTATCGTTCTATGATTGTGATGCTATTGTGTGAACTCATATCGAGAGATTTGTTTACTAATTGATGTGTTTACAACATACGGAAGTTGGTTTACAACATTCGTTAATTCGTGACAAATTAATTGGTTACTCATCTAGGTTGTTAGATTCTAAAATACGAGAGTTAACTTGAATCTACACCTTCGTTTTGTATGGATTATTGGTCTCAACATTCGGAAGAGGAGAGATCGATAATTGAATTCACTAAGGAATTAGGGATTCATAGCTTGAGAAAACAGATTCACTAAGAGATTAGGGATTTGTGTCTCATGTAAAGGTGAAACCACAATTTGAATTAAAATCATGAGATGAACTAGGATTGAGATCACTTGGTTTGTATGATGTTTGATCCCATGTATCTTTAGCTTAGGTTAGTTTTATTTTGTTTTAGCTTAGATTTAGTTTTCTTGTTCTATATGTTTATTTGTTTTCTCTTTCGTTTTCGTTTATTCGTTTTTCTTAAGGAACAATCGAAAGGAGTTAGTAAAATTAGATTCAACATCCCAATTCCCTGTGGATCGACCCCTTACTTATCCCGCTTTACTATCAACAACCCGGTATTCGGCTGGTTAGGAGTTAGTTTTGCAATTAGGTTAGGGTTTATAAATTTTCTTTTTGTTTAGTGATGCAAAATCCTCCGAACAGCTATGATATGTGTTTAAGTGATATTAGTTGGTAGTAACCCCCACGATTAATCTATATATATTTCACCCTTTCTACCGTATAATCCCGTCGAGCAAACGACGTTAAACAAAAGCGCTACCGGGAGGCAGCCCGTCAAAATTAAGTATAATATTTTTTTATTTTTTTTTGCTCTTTTGTAAGGCCCGGTGAGGCCAATGATCTTTTTGTGTCTACATTTTGGTTGATACTTTGCTAGTACTTGGGATTGATTATCATTTCATTGGTTCATTTCATGTTCATTCCCGCCCAACCATCCTTTTATAGCATCCCGGTACTTGTTTTAACTAGTTTTGATTCCCTTTTGTTTCCCTAACTACTTTCTTACCACTCACTTTACATTGAGGACAATGCAAGTTCGTAAGTGGGGAGTGGGAACGTAGTTAGTCCAACAAAAGGTAATGTCAATAAATCTTTGAGAAACACTTAGTTTTGTGAAATTTTGAGCAATATAAAGTTGAACAAACTATCTCTTGTCATGATTTACGGTTTTTCAATTGATAGAGTGAGTACATCAACAAAGTGAGTAACCTTGGTGACATGTAAGTGCATTTTAATCGCGAATCTTTGTTTGTAGTGTGAATTCTTTGAGAACGTATATTCCAATCTTTTGTTAACATGTAAACTTTTTATGTAATCATGCAAGCATACTTTCATAGCAACTAGAACTTAGGCTTGATATCCTTTCGAGGCAAAATAGAAAGGTGTTTGGAGTCGGAGTTAGGGATGACGGTCATGGCATTTCTTTGACTCAACCATAGCTAAATGGCCATCCCGAACATATTTTCCTCCTGTCCCCATCTCAGCCTTTGTAGAGTGGTAAGACCCCACTCGAAACTAGCCATTCGTGATTAAGCTCATTATAATCCGACCCTTAGCAAGTTTCTATATGTTGTATGGTGGCGACATTTGAAGTTGGGCAAGAGTGGATGACATTTTTTTGGCACAAAGTTGAGATGGTATCTATCAAATTCGGAGTCCATTGGTGTTAGTTCAAAAAAAATCCAAAGAAGTTTCGAAATTCAATAAAGTTGTAAATAAAGTTCAATAAATGGTTAATCGAGAAGAAGACAAGTCTATCAAAGTCAAGTAACTCAAGCTTGGGGAAATTGTGTTGATTTGGAGCGGTGTTTCTTATCTCTTTTGTTCTTTGTTGAAGTGGCCACCTCGACGATTTTTGCAAAAGAAGAAGAAGAGATACCAATTTGACATTTTTGGAAGCGAAGGTGTAGAGGCTTGCTATCTTGCATTGTTCTCTTTGATATTCCCTTTTTACCTTTCTCTTAGCCAATACCCGAGCCTAACGTTACAAGCTTGCAAGTCCTACCCGATCTAACTTCTTGACTCCAAATGCCTCGATTAGTGGAGATTGGTATCATTCTTAAGCCTATGGTTTGCACCTAATAAGTCTTGCATACATGATTTCATATTTGATTGCTTGGTAACAAATTTGAAGAATATTCACACACACACTCCACTACTTTCTTAGACGGTGGTTAACATGTGGTTATATGTACGATTGGTTGCATCATCTAGTTGAGCTCTTACTTCTTGATGTTGTATGATCCTATCTCTAGACTTGAGTTGTTTTGTCGCTTTAATTGCTCGAGGACGAGCAAAAGCTAAGAGGGGAGTGGTTGATGTAAGTCAACTAGATGATACTTTTTACGATGTTTTATCCCCATTTCTCATGCATTTATTGATGTTTTCGTATCAATTCAAGTCATTATTTGCTTAGTTTCATCCATATGGATAGATAGTAATTTTTATATAAAATATCATATTTTGATAATTTTTGTACCGGTTATAGTAAAATTAGACATAAATCGAATCGATTTTATTTTATAATTTTATATGATAAACATCTAAGTTTTATTAATAAATGTTAACGTAATCATCTATATTTTTATTAGCAATAATAATGCTTGTTATGTTTGATTTTGTAGACAAATGAAAAGCAAAAGAAATGGAAAGTTAAGAAGCTCTCGTCTTTCTTGGGTGGAAATTATTTAGATTTTGGAGAAGTGGCGCAAGCCATCTTTGAAAAAGTGGCTCAAGCCACACAAGAAGACAAACAAGAGTGGCCCAAGCCACTACTTCTTTTGAGATTCTCGATGGAATCATTTAATTATTCCTCAACTACTAAAGTGGAATGGTGCACACCACTAAAGTAGGGTGGCCTGCGCCACTATGTAAAAAAAATGGAGAAAAATCCTTTTATATTAGAAGACTCATCAGAAGAGAGAGGAGTTCGAACAGAGACTTTGGGGAGCTTGCAGACAACAATTTTTCTAGGGGCTCTCCTAGCCAAAATTACTCCCATTTAGCATTTAATTACAAGTGTAAATCTTAAGAATCCTTAGTTAATCTTTTGGAATGTTTATTTGGAGCAAGGTGAACAATTTTTGTGTACCAAACTCCATTGAAGCTTCATGAAGATGATGAGGATCGCCTTTTTCCAAGTTTATCACTTGTGATTGGTAAATTCTTAGTTTAATCTTGTTTTACTTGTTCTCATTGTTATTAATACTAATCTTGACATGTTGGTACTTGTAGTAATGAGTGGCTAGTTCTACACTAGCCAAGATAATATTTTTGTGATAGTTTTATCTATATTATGTTGATTGGGAATGTTAGTTCATATATTTCATAGCTTTATGTGTTGTTGTTATCTTTGCCTATTTGCACCGTATTTCTTGTTGGTGTTGGATTGATCACTTAGCACTAGCACACACACACTTAGTTGAGACCGAAAGGAGAAATTAGGTGTGGGAGAAGGAATAGGAAAACCGGAAGGTAAAATTGACCATAACTGGAATTCGATTTCTTATCCGGGGAGTTTTGACATTGTCATTGCATTTAAGATCTTAATCACGTTGAATCATTAGGTCTAGGGTTCTTAGACCATGGAGGAGACATAGAGTAGTTTCATTCACTCGTATGAGGGGAAACTACTAGCTTAGGAGTGCACCGGTAACACACACTTGAACACTAATGGAAGGTTGGTAGGTAATTAATTCCCATGATGCTAGTAGAGATATGCTTGACCAATGCATTGTCTTGGCTAGGCTTTTTATAATATTATCACCCTTTTTAGTAGTAGATTTCTAGAAACATTACTTTCTTAAACAAACTTGCGACTCGGATCAAGATAATAATAACTAATTGGTGTTTGACCTCACATCCCTGTGGGATACGACCTTGACCACCGTACTAGACTACAATTGACCCGGTACACTGCCGGTGAGATTGGACACCTAGGAAAGTTCGATCAACTTAGCATTTCTTGTAAGTTCGCCGGTGGAGTTAAAGCAAAATAAGATTTCAAGTAACCGGGATTCAGCCCTGTTTCAAAACTGCTCATAACGACGTTGTCTGCCAAGCCCCTTGTGAGCTCATATACTTTGTAAAACAGCTCATAGTAGCTGCGGGTACCTCATTTTGCCTGTCGAACCTCATGCAAATCGATATGTGTTTACTTTGGCCCTCTACTAACCGAACTATGATATAAATTTGTTAATCAGATCATCCCAAGATAAGATCGAACCCGGAGGTAGACCGCGGATCCATGATGCTGCCCGATCTTGCATCGACCCGACGAAAGCTATGCACCAGGCCTCGTCGCCATACGTGCACAAGGTGATTTTGCTTTGAAATGCGGATAGCCAATCCAAAGTGGGTCCGTGGCTCCTTGATAATTAATAAAATTTGGATAGTGAGTTCCCTTCGTGGAGCCGTTTTCAAAATGCTATGATGAAGTACACTTGTTCCCCATGTAGGAACAACTTTAACTCCCTTCGTACCTCTTTGCAATTCTTCTATCTGCTTTTTCATGATTCCCATTTCCTTCCTATTTTCAGGAACAGGTCGAAGTGCAACGTAATCTCCTTCAACTTGCGAGTCTACTTGCCCCTATACGCGGGTACGGACTTGCCGAGGATTCCTAGGTCGCCCTGGGACTGCACCGCGATCGTCGACCATGGGCCCCAGACAAACTAAAGCTGATCTTATTTCTTCTCGGGGTTGTGAAGTCGCATGAATGCTTCCCTCTCTTTCTGACGGCTGAGGTTGAGTAGTTTTCTGAGGAATAAAAGTGGGTTGTACCTCTGTTGGTGCAGGTTAAGGGGGATTCAACTTGCGGATATGTTGAGGTGGTAGTCCCTCAGCTATTAACGTGTTTCCTATTCGCATTTCTTCTACATATTCCATGTGTGCTTGTAGAGCTATCTTATATGAGTTCTGCTGTATAGGCATTCCCCCGGCCGAAGTTGCCTCATGCTCGTCGTTTAGATGAGCGGCCCCCGCAACATTTTTGTCTTGACCTTTTCTAATTGCTTCCTCATGTATCTGATGGACGCGGGTCCTTTCTCTTATATAAGCCTGCATATCGGGCATGATGTCTTGTCCGGCGACAGCCCAGCGGACAAAACTTGTCTGCTCGTCTCTCCACACGACACGTTCGCTCCATGGGGAGGACCCATGTTGATCGCTTTTGTTAGTGTAGCATGTATCATGTTTTTCCCGCCAGTCAATTTGTAGCTATTTTGTTGGGATATTTTGGCTAGTGGTCAGATATTTCTGGCTCAAAATATCAAGGTGCAGGGGGTGTGTTTTCCAGGTGGTTTTGTTAAGTATTCAAATTCCTTATTACTTGAAGTCTGAAACCAAGTAAGAGCACGCACACCAACCTGGGATTAAAGATGGACTCGAGTGCGAGTTTGTACAGAATTTGGTGATCTTTGTTCTGCGTATGCTGCTGAGATGAGGAAAACGATGATTTCTGGGCTGAATTATCCCAGGAGATCAAAGTTTTGTTGACCGGTGGATTGAAGGAGGTGGTGACCTGGTCTAGGACTCCATGGAATCGTCTTTGTGGTGGAGCAAAATGACCCCTAGAGCTTGAATGATGATGATGTTTCCCGGTATCGGAGCCAACTTATGTTGCGATCAACACTAGGTTTGCGGTAACAATGTTTAACTTGAGGATATAAGGCTTTGTGTATGATTTCTCCGGAGAGAGCACGGTGGTGAGCAAGAACAATACGGTCGGATAAGTGTTTAGTGAAGAACACATGAATAAGTTGACAATTTGGCAGAGGAGACCTGCTTGTATTAGTTCTTGGATGTTTCTATTACATTGTGATCCCATATATATAGGCTAAGACTATGTCGGTTTACTGTTCATGACAAACAATTAAGAGTACATAATTAAAAATAATCATGCATGCAATACAAGTGGCCTAGCCAGCTGTCTGAAGAAGCCAGCTGGAGAGATAAGCACGGCGAGCAGCGAACAACGTACTCGTATTTGCCTTGTCTTGAGATCAGCTTGACCATATGGGTAAAACTCACATAGTGAGGAGAAATCCGGCTTGTGACCAAATGACATGATCCGGCTTACTGTTAGCGGACAGGATCTGACTTATGAATGCGGACCGAAGGGACAGAGGCCCCATGTCTTTATAAGTAGGCCATAATAGCAGGTCCAATCTAAATAAACAGGGCCCCATTTCCGATTTGGATATATCACTTTACACAAAATACATTGTTTGGTTAAGTTTCTAAACATATTAGACTCGGTAAGCTCGAGCTCGGCTCGAGTTCTTAAAGCTTTCTTGAAGCTCGGCTTGAGCTTGAGTTTGAAATCATACTCGTGTTCGAGCTCGAGCTCGAGAACATTTTATATTGTTCGACT
This sequence comes from Gentiana macrophylla, assembly GCA_026214975.1. NCBI lineage: Eukaryota > Viridiplantae > Streptophyta > Magnoliopsida > Gentianales > Gentianaceae > Gentiana > Gentiana macrophylla. Next base: position 50,189 of record JAOBSW010000661.1, on the reverse strand, counting down.
CGTTTAGAGCAATACTCTATTCGATTCAACTCGTTTACACACCCCTACATACGATCCTTGATTTTTCTTTTGATCCAATCAGCTTAATTTAGTCTAAATACACAACATATATTTCAAAACCGCTTGTTTATTTTGAAAGATCACGTTTTGATAAATTGACTTAGGGTCTCAAACTATCCGGGGCAGCCTTGCATAGATATATAGTTATGAGCGAAAAAATCATTATGAAAAATAAAAACTACTTTTGAGATGGTGAATATAGATAAGGGACTAAAGTTGTAATTAACCCTAAAAAAAGTTGTAATTATATCTTCTTAGTTTTTATAATTGTAGGGACCGTAGTGTGATTAAAAACATATAGTAAAATTTATTAAGGGAAAATTGTTTGTATAGTATATTTATCAAAGATTTTTGCTCATCTAGTACTCCTCATTGAGGAGCCTGATACAAAAAATGAAGGGGGAATTGTTTATATACTATTTTTTCAAAAGTTTTTTGTTAAAATAGAATTTCAACAAAAAAAAATTTCTCTATATAGTATCATTTACACTTTCTCCCCACAAAAATATACAATACCAAAAAGGGCGATAAAAACACCAACAATTCAGCTCAAAAATCAGCCGAAGAACCCAAATCAGAGAGCATAAAATCAGAGCAGAAAACATAGGAGAAAGTAGCTCACCAAGAACCCAAATCGCCATTGAGGTATGGGGTTTCATGAGTTCATCTCCATTTGTCTTGTTTCCTTTTCTTGATGTTAATCACATTTTCGATTTGGGTTGCAACAATTTGAACAATCCGTGTAGAAAAATTCCATCTTTCTTCATTTGTTCAATTCAGATTTTGTTTTTCGCTCGCTTTGATTCTTGATTCTACATATTTATGGATTCATCATGATTGGTTCTTGGATTTCATAGCAATTTGTCTCATTGAATTTCTCAGATCATCCAAGAACCCAAATCGCCATTGAGGTAAGAAAAATATTTGAATGAAGTGAATGGAATTGAAAATATTTGTTTCGGTTTGTGAATTTGGTACTTAGAAATGTAAGTAAATTTGGTGCTTGTGAATTTGGTGCTTGGATTATAGTTGGATTATTGTTAGATTAAAGTTGGAATGCTTGTGAAGTTAACCTTTTCTCATGTGTTGTTGGATTAAAGTTGTTGTTGTTAAGTTTGAGACAAGAAATTTTTCAAGAATCATATAAATTTTCAAGAATCATGTTGACTTTAAAACTCGGATGCGTGATATTTTTCTTGACTTTAAAACTCTTATTGGAACAGGATATTATTGGAACAGGATATTGTTAATGGCTAATTCGGATGCTGAGATGTGGTGTGGATACAAATATGTTATTTTGTTGAATTTGAAAAGAATGATAAAGGATTCTCGACAAGGAAATTTATTGGAGATGACGAAGAAAACATTACAAAGAATACTTGTTCGAAAATCTATTTTATATGATGAATCAGACAAGAAAGTAGTAGAGAGCCAAAATTGATTCTATGTTATATGAATTGGAGATGCGATGTGAAAACCCTATACGGTCCGATTATCCAGAACCACCATTTAAAATTGATTGTGATAATCGTGTGAGGTGGCTTATGTCGTATTTTGATAGAACAAAGCTAAGCATAACGTTGAAGAAAAAAGCTTTTGAAATTCAAGAACCTTATGTTGTGAAATCATGTGCATATGCAGAATGTCTTGAAGGAAGTCATAATGTTGTGATTGATGATAATGTTCGGATGCTTACGGTCTTGGCAGAGAAAGTCTTGAATCACATAGGGTTGAGAAAAGTCACAATATTGCGATTGATGGTAATGGTAGAGATGCTTACGGTATTGGCGGAGAAAGTAATTGAGTCGCATGGGCTTGAGGAAAGTCACAATATTGCGATTGAGGATTATAATACAGTCTTGGTGGAAAAAGTCCTCGTGAGCGGTGTTGTCGGCGTTGACCCTTTATTGTCGCCTTTGGGTGAAGATGTCGTGTTGAACGTGTGTCACCATCTTTCAACAATAGAAATGATGATGTTTTGGATAATGAAGAAGATGATACCCACAACTCGCATGATGTTGATGATATCTTCAACCACGATATCTCGGATGACAAAGATTATATGGATATTTCGGATGACGGTAACGTTGAAGAGGATGCACGTGAGAAAACACCTATCGGAGATACTTTGGATGACATTAATAATCGCTTGAATCATTTGGAAGCCTTGATTTAATTCGAAGCAACCCGATAGCCGTCACATGTCTTCGCTGAGAATCCCGAAAGCTTAGCTATTAAGAAGAATGAATTGTTTGCATCGAAAGACCACTTGATACAAAAGTTAGAGATGATGGCGTTGAAGTGTCATTTTGAATTCATACCACAAACGCCAACCCGGAGCATTTATGTAGCGACAGTGCGGTGGAACAATGCGGGTGGAGGGTGCGTGCAAAGCTAAATATGTCGGATCCGAGTCTTGCTCTTCAGAAACCTTTCAAGTACGAATTTATGAAGGTAATCATTCTTGCTCGCTTAGTGTTCGTAAAAAATATCATAGACATGCATCATACATGTTTGTTGGAAGACTTTATCTTCATAAATTTCGAGATGTCAATCGTGTTTATACGCCTAAGGATATTATTAGCGACTTCTCCAATGAGTTTGGATATACCATAAGTTATGATAAGGCTTATAAGGCTAAAAAAATTTGGCCTTGAATTGATCCATGGAAGTTTTGAAGAAAGTTATGGAAAATTACCCAAGCTTTGTTATATGTTGGAGAAACAAAATCTCGACACCGTGACTTTCCCGATGAAGTGTTTGGTAGGAAGGTCTTGGCTCCACTGGTGGATAAAAATCAAAGTGGCCGACCATCATCAACCAAGAGGAAGAAGTCAGCTGGAGAGCGCAGAAGTAAAAAATGTAGTCATTGCAACAAAGACGTTGGTCATGACTCGCCGCACTTGTTCGAGTTTGGTTGCCTCTGTTCCTTCACTACCGCATAAGAAGTGGGCTGCTGTGGCTAATTCACATAATCAGGCATGAAAATTTTCTGTATTAAATTTTTTTAGGTATTAGATTAGAAAATTTTCTGTATTAATTTTCTGGTTGTGCCTCAGAAAATACGGCATTGATTGTTAATGTGCTGAAAACTTAAACTAGTTGTATGATGAAACATGACACGAAGCACTGATGCACTGATAGCCGTTATTTTGGGACAAAGTCAGACAAATGAATGGAGTAACTAAACTTGTGTAAGTACAAGCAACCATAAGCAAGGTTGTAGTAGTGATTAGAAACAATACCTAGTCTTATCTTTTTTCTTTTTTTTTTTTTTTTTTTTTAACTTTATAAGCTCTGTTCTTTTGTGTTCCAGTGAATGTATCGCATGGGAGAAGAGTGTGTTTATGGATGATGGATTGAATACTAAAGCTAAAGCATGGGAGAAGGGGTATGTCCTTTTTGCTGTGTCATTTCTTTTCATTTCTTTTCATGTACATCCTTTTTGCCATTATCATTGATATCAAAGAATAGGTCAAGAAATAGACATTGCTTATAGCATTTTTTGTTGCAGGTAACAAGATCAAGTCCGATATAACTTGGAAATCGACTACCATATCGTGAAATTGGGTTTACAGAGCGGAGTGGCAAAAGATTTAGGAAGCAGCTTTATTATCGTTTCATTTTGTTGTAGTGATCTGTCAAGATTATTGTATTAGTATGACTATGTATCGTGGATGATTATGCCGATGAAGCTTTTTTTTGTAACAGCTTTTGTGGTGGTAATGTGTTTAAAAAAAAAAAAAACCGTAAGTTAAAAAAAACCGTAATAAACCGTAATTCGGTTTCGGTATTCAAAAAAAAAAAAAAAAAAACCGTAATAAACCGGACCAAACCATATGTTTATATGGAAAGAAAAGACAAAAAAAAACCGGAAAAACGGAACTAAGCCGATCCAAACCGGACCGAATAAAATGGTTTTACCTAGTTAAAGTTCGGTTTTGGTTTGTGAATTTGAAAACCGTAAAAAATGGTTTGGTTTAAAATGGTAAAAACCGGAAAACCGTAAAAAACCGGACACAGTGATCGCCTTGATCGAACCTCGATCTAACATCTTATTATGTGTAATCAACCATGATCTCAGTAATCGCCCTGATCGAACCTCGATCTAACATCTTATTATGTGTAATCAACCTTGATCACGAAGAATCGCCTTGATGGAACCTAAATCTAACATCTTATTACGTGTAATCAACCCTGATCACAGTAATCACCCTGATCGAACCTCGATCTAACATCTTATTATGTGTAATCAACCATGATCACAATAATCGCCCTCATCAAACCTCGATCTAACATATTATTATGTGTAATCAACCATGATCACAGTAAACGCCCTGATCGAACCTCGATCTAACATCTTATTATGTGTAATCAACCATGATCTCAGTAATCGCTTTGATCGAACCTCGATCTAACATCTTATTATGTGCAATCAACCAAGATCACAGTAATCGCCTTGATCGAACCTAAATCTAACATCTTATTACGTGTAATCAACCCTGATCACAGTAATCGCCTTGATCGAACCTCGATCTAACATCTTATTATGTGTAATCAACCATGATCTCAGTAATCGCCTTGATCGAACCTCGATCTAACATCTTATTATGTGTAATCAACCATGATCACAGTAATCGCCTTGATCGAACCTCGATCTAACATCTTATTATGTGTAATCAACCCTGATCACAGTAATCGCCCTGATCGAACCTCGATCTAACATCTTATTATGTGTAATCAACCATGATCTCAGTAATCGCCTTGATCGAACCTCGATCTAACATCTTATTATGTGTAATCAACCATGATCACAGTAATCGCCCTGATCGAACCTCGATCTAACATCTTATTATGTGTAATCAACCATGATCACAGTAATCGCCTTGATTGAACCTCGATTTAACATCTTATTACGTGTAATCAACCCCGATCACGGTAATCGCCTTTGATCGAACATCGATCTAACATCTTATTATGTGTAATCAACCATGATCACAGTAATCGCCTTGATCGAACCTCGATCTAACATCTTATAATGTGTAATCAACCCTGATCACAGTAATCGCCTTGATCGAACCTCGATCTAACATCTTATTATGTGTAATAAACCCTGATCACAGTAATCGCCTGATCAAACCTCGATCTAACATATTATTATGTGTAATCAACCATGATCACAAGAACGCCTACGATAGTTCAAATCCGGTCGGTTTTTTACGATTTTCTCGAATCGAATCAGAGTTACGGTTTTGATATATATTTTAGGTTTAGGTTTAGGTAGAAATGACATAAGTATAAGGTTTAGAAATTTAGGGTTGTGTGTGAATTTTTTTTAAATGCTGAAAAACAAAATATTTATCGTTTCGGTGCTCATCTCAAACTATTTCCTCCGAATGGGTCCACGTCAGCATTGTTTAGTGAAGCCGGCTGGTTGAACTCAAGGCTTTACCTTTAATTTGAAAAATGTCAAAGCCGCTGGTTCAACCAACGGCTTTACCCTAGGAAAAAAACGGGAACAGCCTGCATTTCTGAGGAATTTTACAGAAGAAGAAGCCGCTGGTTGAACCAGCGGCTTTACCCTGGAAAAAAACGGGAAGATCCTGCATTGATATGAAATTTTACAGAAGCAGAAGCCGCCACGTTGAACCAAATAAGCTTTCAAACTGAATTCGAAACCATTGTGCCAACCAAATGCTTTACCACAAATTATTGCCAACACCACTGCATTCTTTTTCATTTCAAAACAATATATTCAACACCTCAAATTCTCAAAATCAACAATCCAATGTAAACCACATCACTAAAATGGAAAAAACCAAATCAATTGCAAAAAACACATTCATTGAAACTACGTCATTAAAAGAGAAAAAAAAACCATATTCCTTAAGGAAATGAAAGTTATTGTTGTATTACAACCAAAACAAAAGAAATGTTTGATCATATCAACTTGTTCGGGTACGACTTTTCTTCGTCCTTCTACGTGAAGACGAACATTCTGCTGGTGTGTCTACCTCCTCGATCGGTGTCAGTTGAGCCCTTGCCAAGTTCCTAAAGTCGTATCGCGGAAGTTCCGGGCTAGGATGTTCGACCTCTTTAGGTTCAGGTTGGATCAAGATGTCCTTGTCTTGTGTTTTGTAACACTTGAAGGGACATCGATGGCATTTGTTGAACAAGCCTCACTTGTGACATCGGGTGTCATCCGGCATGTTTGCAAGCAACTTAGTCGTATTTTGATAGCAGTAAACATTCCCTGCTGCCTGCGAAATGTGTAAACACAAAACAAATAAAACAAATTTCTATGTATGAAATTAGAAAACAAAATTTAAAATATACTTACAAGTTGTTCATAGTCGGCAGCGGTAGGATAGAAATTGTGTTGCGTTTCATAGTTTTCAAAAACGTTTGCACTTTGAGGGCAAATAATGCGCCGGGTGATCTGACGGTACCACTGTAAGTACATATCATTGTGTTGAAGATAACCGTTGTAAGGAACACCACGTGGAACCAACGATGATTTGCGATCGGCCCACAACTCAATATAAGCCCCGTGCTTACTCGCATAATCCGTTGTGTTTCCCCGCCTATCAAGCGTGTGCAAATTGACACCTGTGTCACATTCATCAGGCACCGTTGGATGCCAACCGAATTGTCGAACTACTCTGTCAGGATAATGCCATTCCACCACGTCAAAACAAATGAGTGGAGCAATTACAATCCACTCATCGGTGTCCTCAAAACATATAGGCGGAAGATGGCTAAGGATGTCCCACGTGTATGGTTGCCATGTGAACATTGCATCTGTCATAGTATCAAATGCATGTCTATAGGTTACCAACCCCGATAAATGATCGGTATACGTCCGCTCAACTCGTAGCCACTTACATCCTAAAGGGTCAACTCCCGCTTGCATTTGTGACCCAAGTGGATAGATAACTCCCGCTTGTTCCGTAACACGTGACTTAATCCGTGTAGGTCGACCAATGGTGATACACTCCCATGACCACAGCTGTAACAACACTAAACATCCACCGATTTCACTTGCCCATTTCTTGCTTGCCACACACAAATTCCGGTATAAACAAGCGAGTACCCCACTCCCCCAGCTATATTCACGAAGTCGGTGCAAATCAACCACTAGAGGATAATAGATTAGTTGAACCCTATTTCCACTCTTATCCGGGAAGAGGACGGCTCCTATCAAATATAACAGATATGCTCTAACATACCTATGAATTTGTTCTTCGGTTGCATCCTCATGTAACCCTTGAAAATTATCTTTTAACCACGATAATTTCAAGGTATTACCTTTAAAAGCGCCTTCAAGTGGCCTTATACCCAATGTTTGCTCTAAGAGATCGGCCCATCGATGATTAGTTGTCCCCGTAATAGGTAAGCCACCGACCTTAAGACCTAATAAGACGTTAACATCTTGTAACGTTATGCCCACCTCTCCAATTGTCATATGAAATGTGTGTGTTTCTTGACGCCACCGCTCAACTAATGCGGTAATTAAATCGGCATTAATGGCGACAAATGACAACCTATGGATCCCATAGAACTGTGTCTCTCTCAAAAAATCAACGACCAAATGATGCACCTGATAATGTTCCTTTGACATAAGATGCGTCCGACATACGAGAGACTTACACTCCTGCAAAAAAAAACATGTTACTATTTTTTATAAAGAGTAATTAAATAATTATAATCAATATATGATATTGACAAAATATTATAATTAAAGAGATAAATCAATCTAATTGATTTTCCTTATTTTATTGGAAAAAGGTTTTCCAATAAATGGAAGAAGAGGGGGTAAATTAAAATGTTGTAAATTTAGGGACTTAAATTTAAGTTTAAGGACTAAAGTGTATTTTTTATTCATTTTATTTTTATGTGGTGTAATAAGTAAAATGGGGGTGTGTAGAAGTAAAAAAAAATAATCAAATAATAGATGTAAGTAGTAAATAGGGGGTCCAAATAGACCCTCCCAAAGAATATTTTCCTTAATATGAGAAAATCATTTTTCTCAATTAAAAAAGGAAACAATATTTCTATTTATCACCATTTTCCTGTGAATCTACCTGAAAAAAACATCGCACGAAAAGGCCTAATTTCACTTCCGCTTGTGATAGGGAGGGACTCGTAGGTGGCTATTTCGAAAGGTCAATTGCTGGGCTGATGCTGATTTTATCCATTCAGATTCTTCGACTAAAAATTCAGGTATGAACCCCTTTTTTTTGTCAGGTTTCTCAGTTCTACAGTATTTCTTCTTCCATTGATGTGCTTTGGGGCAAACTTGTACATGAATTTGAAGGCTATGGGTCTGTGTTTCTATAGTAAAAGGTTGCACTTGCTGCAAATTAGAATTTTAAACGTCCAAGTGTTGTTGTATCTCTTCAGCTATACATGTTTCAGTTCAAAGCTTTATAACTTGCCGATTTCTCTTCTTGCCTATGAGTATGACGAGCAGAGCTCAAGTAAGCAGAGGAAATCTTGAAATTTTTTTGAAAAGAAAACTTTTTTTTACCATTATAATATTTTTTAGGTGATTAGCGGTTATTAATAGGCGATTGTTTGTTCTGACTGTTTGAATTAGCTACATTTATGTGCCTGCTTTCAGTTGATTTCAATGCAAATATTGATTGATTCTGGGCAAAGTTTGTTTGGATGGTGTTTTGAGTTTAGCGTTGATACGGTACAACTCAGTCTCCTAGATAGATTATAAATCATTTTCTATCTTTTCTATTGACAGAGTGAATCGTTCGGAAGAACCGGGGTGCCTCAGTGGTAACAAATGGTGTCTGGGTGTAATCTTTGGTGTTGAACATTAGATTCCAAGTGCGCGGTAGGTGCACTTCGGTCTGCATTTGGTCTTCAAAGAAAAGTGTGTTCTTATTTTCTACCCCAGGCCCTCGTGTAAATGATGTGAGACACCAATATTTAGACAACCACGTGATAAAGCACGATAGTGTTGATGAATCTCATATCATGAATCAACTATCAGAAATCATTCCAATTCGGGGCAGCTCTTCACTTCAAAAGCCTCTTCAGATAAGTCCTTCTAAGAAAGAATTGGATGCAAGTGTCGTGGATGGATTTCTACCGCCAGAAGATAAACTACGTGGAATTTTCCTTAAAAAACTTCCGGGAAAAAGTGCAGTGGAAGATGCCCTGACAAACGTTGGGGTGGATTTGACGGTGGATACATTTGCTAAAGTGATTAATCGTGGAAGCTTAAGTGGTGAGTCGATGGTAATGTTTTTCAAATTGGTCATGGCCAACCAAATTTTTCTACAAACTTAGACATTTATCATGTTATCGTCAAAGCATTAGGTAGGAGGAAACATATCAAGCATATGCTGGACGTGTTTCTTGACATGAGAAAGCAATGTATAACTGCCAAAAGTGACACCCTTTTCATTGTTTTCGATAGCTTCGTGCAGGCTCGTAAAGTATCTAAAGCTACTCAATTGTTCCATAGCTTAGAGTCCTACGGATTGAAGCCCACAACCTCAAACATTCATTGTTCTTTTGAGGTGTCTAACTAAACGTTCACACGTAAAACTAGCATCTTCCTTGCTTAATAAGATGAAAGGAAAGGTCATATTTGATAGTATGACCTTCAATTTGATTATCGGTGGTTGGTCGAGATTTGGCAGAGTTAAAGAAGTAGAGCAGGTTTTAGAGGCTATGACGGATTATGGAGTAAATCCCGATAGTTTAACTTATAGCTACATTCTTGAAAGCTTAGGGAGAGCTGGCCAAATCAATGGAGCTGTTAAAATTTTCAAGAACTTGGTAGACGCACTTAACGTGTTCTTAATCCGACGCCTACAATGCTATGATATCTAACTATATTGATGTTGGAGATATTGATGTAGCTTTTGAGTACTACAAGTTAATGTTAAGTAATAAATGCACTGAAATTGGATACATACCGTAGATTGATATCGCCTGCCTAAAAGCTCGTAAAGTGGCGGATGCTCTTGAATCGCTCGATGAGATGTTCCAAAGACGGTGTAGTTCCAACTATCGTACAAGAACCTCGCTTATCGAGCCATTGTGTAGCTATGGTCATCCTCATGCAGCTTTAATGATTTAGAAGAAAGCTAAAGAAGCCGGGTGTATAATATCATTGACCGCTTATAAGCTTTTGCTCAAACGGCTTTCAAGATTCGGGAAATGTGGGATGTTGCTTAAAGTATGGGATGAGATGAAAGATAGTGGCTTTTCATCTGATATTCAAGTGTATGAATACCTTGTAAATGGGCTTTGCAATGTTGGGCAGCTTGAACATGCTGTTCTTGTTATGGAAGAAGCTATGCGGCTCGGTTTTTGTCCTAGTAGACTCATTTGCAGCAAGTTGAACAACAAACTTATGTCTTCATACAAAGTAGAAACAACTTACAAACTTTTTCTGAAAATAAAAGTTGCTCGTCGGAAAGAAAATGCAAAGAGGCATTGGCGTGCCAAAGGGTGGCATTTCTAATCAGATGTATTCAATGGGGCAAACGTCGAACACCTGGAACAGATAGCAGTTAGAAAGCAAGAAGTCTTGATATGAAGTTTAGTCTATATACTTAGGAATGTAGTTTGTATACTGTGTTATTTGAAGTGTCTTTGAATTAATGAAGAGTTTGGATAGCATTTTAGAAGATCGTCTATTTAATGATAATGTATGTGAATCATCACGCGAGAAAGAGAAAGGTGAGCATTGAGCAAGAGAAGGTTCATGGTTTGGAGGATTCTGAGCAAGAGAAAGGCTTCATGGTTTGAGTCAATGAGTTTCTGAGGTAGGTAGTTTTGAGGTTTACTTGGAATTTTAGGCGCATCAAAGAATGGTTGTCTCTATTATTTCTCGAATAACTTTTGTTTTCTCAGATTTATCTGCTTTTATGTATGCTTTATTGTTATGGAAGTGTCTATTTTACTAGTTTATGTTGATGTTATCGTAATGATGAAATACGTATTGCTCATCTTAAAATCGCCTTCTCAAATGCTTTGACATGAAGGATTTACGAAAGCTAAAATATTTCCGGTATTGAAATTATGGATTCTAAATGGGTATCTTTATATCCCAAAGAAAATACATTTATGATTTATTGGTGAAACCGAAAACTTGGATGTAAACTTGCCTTTTCTCCCATTGATTTTAATCATAATTTAACTGGCTGCACTTGATGATATTCCTGTGATAAAAGGAAACTATTCAACTATCAAAGATTGGTGGGAAAACTAATCTATCTCGCCCACGCCGTCTGCATATATATTTTTGTTGTTAATGTTGTCGGCTGGTACATGCAGATCCTAAGGAGATCCACCTCGTGGTCTGTACATCAAATACTCCACTACTTAAAAGGCAATATCGGGCGAGGAATTCTATTCAAGAAAGGGAGAAAGTTAACTCTGTGAGGCTTTTATGGATGTTGACTATGCCGGAGCCCTTGATGATCGAAAATCTACATCCGGATATTGTATCTACTTGGGTGGTAACCTTGTTATTTGGCGGAGCAAAAACAAAATGTTGCAGCCTGCTCCAAAGGTCAAGCATAATTTCGATCAATGGTATATGTGAACTCCTATGGTTGAAGATCATAATGGATGACCTGAAAATTTCATGGCAGAAACCAATAATGCTCTAATATGACAACAAATCGCCATCAAGATTGCCTATGATCCTGCAACATGACCCGAACGAAACATATTGAGGTAGATAGGCACTTTGTCAAGGAAAAAATTGACAAAGGTCTTAATCAGACTCCATTTGTTTCTACAAGATCCCGACTTGTAAATATTCTAACCAAAAGTCTACTTGGGAAGTATTTGCAAGATATCAAGATCAAGCTTGGCATGATTAACCCCCATTCGTCAGCTTGAGGGGGAGTATTAGCAGATATACAATCATTATAATTAATATTTTAATACATAATGTTATATCTGCTCCTATGTTGTATTAAATATGGCTCGTTACTTCTAATAGCTAGTATGAGATGGAGATTCTGCTTAGCTTCTTCTTTACTATCTATTACAACTGCCTGCTGAGGTGTCTATTAAATGCAAATCTCGTAATCCCACTGCTCCTTGGTCCTATAAGTCATTGTAATCCTCACGTCAGAATTCTAAGTATTATTCATGAATACAAAGTATTCTTCTTCTCCTTCTATTCTAATATTTAGGAATGGGACAACAATAATCATAGAAAACACAAAATGTAGCCGACATAACATGATGTATTGTCAAGATGAATCAATTAGAGTTTCCAAAACTGGATAGATCTCTTTTGATCTCGATAGATATGATATATATCTCCTCTCAGATAGATATGGGCCATAAATTTTTAAATTTATCAGACGCCCTAGGTCATAGCCTTGTTGGCATATGCCTGTAAACATGTCTCAAACAAAAATTTAAAAAAAAAAAATCCCCTTTTTGTTTTTAAGAACAAAACTATTACATAGATAAAATCTTCTTATCCTTTAATAAAAGGATCATGTTTCTCTTTCGATACAAGACACCTTCAAAGAGAAGAACAATGGACGACACACTTTTATGAAATTAAAAATTAAAACAAAAAAATATATTCAATCACATCTTTGTCAATACCATCAGATTTAATATTGAATATGGGAAACTTATGGGTGTGTCTATTCAATCAAACAAACAAACATTCACTCAAATGATGTTATCTTCATCCTTTTACTAACAAACATTAGGAATATATCCTAATGACTGCAACATACTTGCCATTAGAATAAGATTGTCGCCTGTTAGAAACATCCTCTCCTTTGATCCTCGCAAAAAACAATCCCGTGAGTTGCTAAAGACTTGCTGTATGAAGGGTTAACAATATGCACCCCACCAAAAGGGCTGTTTATAAAGCTGAGTACCGGAGTACAAAGGGTTAAAAACAAGTCTAATAAATATGACTACATAAGAAAAGGTAACTATAAATGTTTCAGTTCCCAACTTTTAGGACCCCCACCAAAACGGGTGTATAAAGCTGAGTACCCGAGATATGGAGCAGAGCCAAGCCCGAAAGTGGCCTTGCACTCTATTTTTCATCTTCATTTTTAGGTCAGCAAAATGTGCAAATGATGTTCAAACACAAGTCTAAACACAAACTAGCTTTTCAATCAGTTTTGAGGGAAAAAGAATATTTACTGTTTTTGTTTTTTGTTTTTTCTGAAACAGGGGGAAAAAGAATAGGGGGTTTCTATTTGGACCCCCTATTTACTACTTGCACCACATTACTACTTGTACCACAAAATTTTGCTTTTGGCACCACAAGATTATTTTGATTATTTTTATACTTCTCACACTACACAATTAATAAAAAAACTACTACTTTCACCACAACTTATTAAAAATTCAAACTAGTCCCCCAAAAATTCACCATCTCATTTTTTCCAAATTACCACCGCCCACCACTTTCCTCCTTCCCAGCCACCTATAACCACCACCCTCTTCCGCACCACCTAATCCAACCACCCAAATTTCAACCCAAATCTAAATATCTCAAATTCTTCAAATTTCAGCCCTCTTCTCTTCTCTAGCACTCAACCACCCAAATCGACCTATCCTCTTCCCAATCACCATCCAATCCATCTCTTAATCCTCAAACCACCCTTAAACATCTCTTCCCAACCCTTAATCCAGTTGTTTCTCTCTTCGTCCGAGAACTACAGCTCCTACTCCCAATCGAAAAAACTCCATTGCTGCCGTCTGAAGCTTTTTCCGGCCGCACACCCCTTGTTTTACTGCGGATTCATCATGGCCTCCCTTCTACGCCTGCTTTGGTCCTAATTTGGTAAGTGCAGCCTACTCTGCCTTCTCAATTTCGAATTTTAGGGCTTGTAATTTTTGTCCAATACATCTCTTGACTCGATTTGGACTTCAATTGACTCGCTCTCTCTTTGTTTTGTTCTCAGGCTTGTTTTTTTGTGTGGTGTGGCTGTGGTGTTGATTGGTGATGTTGGTTGTGGTGATGCTATGTGTTGTTTGCTCGGTTGGTGCTTGGTGATGGGTGGTTTGGTTTTTTTTGGGTGGTTTGGTTTTTTTTTCCGGTGCTAATTGTTGTTTATGGGTGATTTTGGGGGTTGAGGTGGCGGTGTTGGGAGGCGCTAATGGGAGTCGGGTTGTATGAAAACGCAGGAGGGTGGTTTGAGAGGTTGGCCGGCCGGATTATGCCATTAAAGTAGGAGGGGCGGTTGGTTTGTGAGTGAGACGGCGGTGGACGCCGGCAAAACGGGGTCACCGGAAAAAAAGGGGTTTGCTGTATGAAAATGGGGGAGATGGTGGCTGGGGGTGGGGAGATAGATTTTAGAGATTGAAAATGGAAGAGGAGGGGGTAAATTAAAATGTTGTAAATTTAGGGACTTAAATTTAAGTTTAAGGACTAAAGTGTATTTTTTAATCATTTTATTTTTATGTGGTGTAATAAGTAAAATGGGGGTGTGTAGAAGTAAAAAAAATAATCAAATAATAGATGTAAGTAGTAAATAAGGGGTCCAAATAGACCCTCCCAAAGAATATTTTCCTTAATATCAGAAAATCATTTTTCTCAATTAAAAAAGGAAACAATATTTCTCAATTAAAACAATATTTCTATTTATCACCATTTTCCTGTGAATCTACCTGAAAAAAACATCGCACGAAAAGGCCTAATTTCACTTTCGCTTGTGATAGGGAGGGACTCGTAGGTGGCTATTTAGAAAGGTCAATTGTCAATGATGATCCGATTTTATCCATTCGATTCTTCGACTAAAAATCTGTATGAACCCCTTTTTGTCGTGTTTCTCGCCTCTACAAGATTTCTTCTTCCATTGATGTGCTTTGGGGCAAACTTTTACATGAATTTGAAGGCTATGGGTCTGTGTTTCTATAGTAAAAGGTTGCACTTGCTGCAAATTAGAATTTTAAACGTCCAAGTGTTGTTGTATCTCTTCAGCTATACATGTTTCAGTTCAAAGCTTTATAACTTGCCGATTTCTCTTCTTGCCTATGAGTATGACGAGCAGAGCTCAAGTAAGCAGAGGAAATCTTGAAATTTTTTTGAAAAGAAAACTTTTTTACCATTATAATATTTTTTAGGTGATTAGCGGTTATTAATAGGCGATTGTTTGTTCTGACTGTTTGAATTAGCTACATTTATGTGCCTGCTTTCAGTTGATTTCAATGCAAATATTGATTGATTCTGGGCAAAGTTTGTTTGGATGGTGTTTTGAGTTTAGCGTTGATACGGTACAACTCAGTCTCCTAGATAGATTATAAATCATTTTCTATATTTTCTATTGACAGAGTGAATCGTTCGGAAGAACCGGGCCTCGGGTAAAAAATGGTGTCCGGTGTAATCTTTGGTGTTGAACATTAGATTCCAAGTGCGCGGTAGTGCACTTCGTCCAGATTTGGTCTTCAAAGAAAAGTGTGTTCTTATTTTCTACCCCAGCCCTCGTGTAAATGATGTGAGACACCAATATTTAGACAACCACGTGATAAAGCACGATAGTGTTGATGAATCTTATATCATGAATCAACTATCAGAAATCATTCCAATTCGGGGCAGCTCTTCACTTCAAAAGCCTCTTCGATAAGTCCTTCTAAGAAAGAATTGATGCAAGTGTCGTGGATGGATTTCTACCGCTGTAAGATAAACTACGTGGAATTTTCCTTAAAAACTTCCGGAAAAAGTGCAAAGGAAGATGCCTCGACAAACGCTTGGGGTGGATTTGACGGTGGATACATTTGCTAAAGTGATTAATCGTGGAAGCTTAAGTGGTGAGTCGATGGTAATGTTTTTCAAATGGGTTGTTGGCCAACCAAATTTTTCTACAAACTTAGACATTTATCATGTTATCGCAAAGCATTAGGTAGAGGAAACATATCAAGCATATGCTGGACGTGTTTCTTGACATGAGAAAGCAATGTATAACCGCCAAAAGTGACACCCTTTTCATTGTTTTCGATAGCTTTGTGCAGCTCGTAAAGTATCTAAAGCTACTCAATTGTTCCAGTAGCTTAGAGTCCTACGGATTGAAGCCCACAACCGAACATTCAATGTTCTTTTGAGGTGTCTAACTAAACGCTCACACGTAAAACTAGCATCTTCCTTGCTTAATAAGATGAAAGGAAAGGTCATATTTGATAGTATGACCTTCAATTTGATTATCGGTGGTTGGTCGAGATTTGGCGAGAGTTAAGAAGAAGTAGAGCAGTTTTAGAGGCTATGACGGATTATGGAGTAAATCCCGATAGTTTAACTTATAGCTACATTCTTGAAAGCTTAGGAGAGCCGCCAAATCAATGGAGTCATAAAATTTTCAAGAACTTGGTAGATTTACTTAACGTGTTCTTAATTCCGACGCCTACAATGCTATGATATCTAACTATATTGATGTTGGTGATATTGATGTAGCTTTTGAGTACTACAAGTTAATGTTAAGTAATAAATGCAGACTGAATTGATACATACCGTAGATTGATATCACCTGCCTAAAAGCTCGTAAAGTGGCGGATGCTCTTGAATCGTTCACGAGATGTTCCAAAGACGGTGTAGTTCCAACTATCGTACAAGAACTCGCTTATCGAGCCATTGTGTAGCTATGGTCATCCTCATGCAGCTTTAATGATTTACAAGAAAGCTAAAGAAGCCGGGTGTATAATATCATTGACCGCTTATAAGCTTTTGCTCAAACGGCTTTCAAGATTCGGGAAATGTGGGATGTTGCTTAAAGTATGGGATGAGATGAAAGATAGTGGCTTTTCATCCGATATTCAAGTGTATGAATACCTTGTAAATGGGCTTTGCAATGTTGGGCAAATTTGAACATGTCGTTTTGTTATGGAAGAAGCTATGCGGCTCGGTTTTTGTCCTAGTAGACTCATTTGCAGCAAGTTGAACAACAAACTTATGTCTTCATACAAAGTAGAAACACCTTACAAACTTTTTCTGAAAATAAAAGTTGCTCGTCGGAAAGAAAATGCAAAGAGGCATTGGCGTGCCAAAGGGTGGCATTTCTAATCTGTATGTATTCAATGGGGCAAAACGTCGAACACCTGGAACATATAGCAGTTAGAAAGCAAGAAGTCTTGATATGAAGTTTAGTCTATATACTTAGGAATGTAGTTTGTATACTGTGTTATTTGAAGTGTCTTTGAATTAATGAAGAGTTTGGATAGCATTTTAGAAGATCGTCTATTTAATGATAATGTATGTGAATCATCACGCGAGAAAGAGAAAGGTGAGCAATGAGCAAGAGAAGGTTCATGGTTTGGAGGATTCTGAGCAAGAGAAAGGCTTCATGGTTTGAGTCAATGAGTTTCTGAGGTAGGTAGTTTTGAGGTTTACTTGGAATTTTAGGCGTACCGAAAGAATGGTTGTCTCTATTATTTCTGAATAACTTTTGTTTTCTCAGATTTATCTGCTTTTATGTATGCTTTATTGTTATGGAAGTTCTATTTTACTAGTTTATGTTGATGTTATCGTAATGATGAAATACGTATTGCTCATCTTAAAAACTGTCTTCTCAAATGCTTTGACATGAAGGATTTACGAAAGCTAAAATATTTCCCGGGTATTGAAATTATGGATTCTAAACAGGGTATCTTTATATCCCAAAAAAATACATTTATGATTTATTGGTCAAATCGAAAACTTGGATGTAAACTTGCCTTTTCTCCCATTGATTTTAATCATAATTTAATCGCTTGCACTTGATGATATTCCCGTTGATAAAAGGGAACTATTCAACTATCAAAGATTGGTGGAAAACTAATCTATCTCGCCCACGCCGTCTGCATATATTTTGTTGTTAATGTTGTCGGCAGGTACATGCAGGATCCTAAGGAGATCCACCTCAGGGCTGTACATCAAATACTCCACTACTTAAAAGGCAATACTGGCTGAGGAATTCTATTCAAGAAAGGGAGAAAGTTAACTCTAGAGGCTTTTATGGATGTTGACTATGCCGGAGCCCTTGATGATCGAAAATATACATCCGCATATTGCATCTACTTGGGTGGTAACCTTGTTATTTGGCGGAGCAAAAACAAAATGTTGCAGCCCGCTCCAAAGGTCAAGCATAATTTCGATCAATGGTATATGTGAACTCCTATGGTTGAAGATCATATTGATGACCTGAAAATTTCATGGTAAAACCAATGATGCTCTAATATGACAACAAATCTACCATCAAGATTGCCCATGATCCTGCAACATGACCCGAACGAAACATATTGAGGTAGATAGGCACTTTATCAAGGAAAAAATTGACAAAGGGTCTTAATCAGACTCCATTTGTTTCTACAAGATCCCGACTTGCAAATATTCTAACCAAAAGTCTACTTGGGAAGTATTTTCAAGATATCAAGATCAAGCTTGGCATGATTAACCCCCATTCGTCAGCTTGAGGGGGAGTATTAGCAGATATACAATCATTATAATTAATATTTTAATACATAATGTTATATCTCGCTCCTATGTTGTATTAAATATGGCTCACATTTCTAATAGCTAGTATGAGATGGAGATTCTGCTTTAGCTTCTTCTTTACTATCTATTATAACTGTCTGCTGAGGTGTGTCTATTAAATGCAAATCCTCGTAATCCCACTGCTCCTTTTGGTCCTATAAGCCATTGTAATCCTGTCAGAATTTCTAAGTATTATTCATCAATACAAGTATTCTTCTTCTCCTTCTATTCTAATATTTAGGAATGGGACAGCAACAATCATAGAAAACACAAAATGTAGCCGACATAACATGAGGTATTGTCAAGATGAATCAATTAGAGTTTCCAAAACTGGATAGATCTCTTTTGATCTGGATAGATATGATATATATCTCCTCTGTATAGATATGGGCCATAAATTTTTAAATTTATCAGACGGCCCTAGGTCATGGCCTTGTTGGCATATGCCCAGAAACATGTCTGAACAAAAATTAAAAAAAAAATATAATCCCTTTTTTATTTCTAAGAACAAAACTATTACATAGATAAAATCTTCTTATCCTGTAATAAAAGGATCATGTTTCTCTTTCGATACAAGACACATTCAAAGAGAAGAACAATGGACGACACACTTTTATGAAATTAAAAATAAAAACAAAAAAAAAATCTATTAAACTGTCATGTTTATCAATACCATCGTATTTAAGATTGAATATGGGAGTTATTTTGAATAGTTTATGATTTCCAGCTTTTTTGAGCTGGTTAATACAAACAGGGCTAACATATACATATAGCATAAATGAAATAATATGAATAACATCTTTTATAATCATTGTATTATATTTTTTTCCTTTTGATTTGGAATTTTGGAGAAATTGAAATATTTTCATGTTTTAATCACATTACCATCCAAGTATTCAACAAGCTTGCCTACAAGTTTCTGTATGTGTCACTCAAATTCTGCTGTGTCCCGACCGCTCTGCAGAGATTACTTAATAAACACTTGTAAAGCTTAAGGCGTTATTATGTGTATTTAATAATAAACATTAAATACACATGTAAAAACACAGCGCTTTATGGTGGATAACATTAAGTATCCACCAAACATGGGCACCATGCGGACGGTCACCCGTCACATAAATGTAGTAACCCTAAAAAAATTATGAGATTAACGGGTAATTAGATTAAAATTTCCGAGTCAAAACCAGGTTGAAAAAGATAATTAGGTTAAAATTTCCGGTCGAAACCGCACATGGATCCGCCGTCCAGGGTGTATAAGTATAACGAGCCGAGCAACTCACGAGCAATTCACTAAAATTTAGCTCAAATACGAATTAATTGAATATGATCTCAACTCAAGCAGCTTCATGTGTTCTATTGAACATTAATTAATTAATAATATATATCAAGTATATAGTATTTTCTTGACGAGCCAAACTAGCACACTTTTTTGAGCTGTTCGAACTCTAGTTCAACCTTGAAAGTACTTAAATTTTGTCGAGTATAATCAAGCTAAACACGAGTATAATTAAAACTTAATCGAGGCGATCACAAACAACTTTTTCCTTTCTCAAACAAACAAAATCCATGTAGGTGTGCTAGAGTCAAAGTAAAGACAAATACATATAAAAATAAGCAACAGCAACGGATCATCATATACAATATAGATGTTTAGCAAAAAAAATAACTAACATTTAATCTCAACGGGATTTTTTTCAATATACCATCCATTCTGTGTGCTATTTGTCAAATATACCATTTTAAGCCAATTTTGATTCATAATTTTTGTTCATATCCGGGGATTTTTTCATGAATGTGCACGATCTTAAGGTACAGAAATCCCCTATTGGGGTTCGCTTCCCAATTAGGGTTTAGAAGGCTGCCGGAAATAATGGAAATGCGAAAAACGGAGTGGTATTTTGATAAATAGAGTGGTAGTCCAACAATTACCATTCAACAAAAGTGGTATTTGATCGAGGGTCCCTTTAATCAACTGTTTGGACGCCATTAGCGATTAGCGATGTCTTAAACGAGCTCGTAGCCTGGCATTTTCGCTCAGAATCGCCTTAATCGACGCCTACAAGCCATACGCTGAACCGTAGCCATAAAATTCTGCACAATCCAATTAACAGAGCAGCACAAAAGGTGATAGCTGAAAACAACTCAACCCAATAGTAAGTATTTGAGTGTCCAGGAATCTCATATGAATCTGCATTTGGATCACATAAAGTTAAGCATCACTCTAAATTTCATCACACATATCATACACCATGATAAAATGTTAATTCGAAAATCCCGGATATCAAGTAATACAATTATTCTACTATTAGGTTGCACATGTACAAATATGTGGGTACATATACGTGGATACGGGATACCGTATACACGCGGATGCAGGATTTTTTAGATCAAATTTTTATAGCCTGGCTAACTTTATAGAGAGAAGTAAAATAGTTGAGTACCGAACACGAGTGCGCTCCAACACGGTACATATTGCGATGCATCCCACAAGAAGTCACAAAAATCACGAATAATCATCATGAGTTATATTCATAGACAAACATTCATGAAGTTTTTGTGAACAAAATCAACACATAGACAACCTTTTACATTTAGCATTGTCAATTATGAGGCTATTAGCCCCATGGTTAGTATACTGAGAGTTTGAGACACAAATTTATCTAAATGATATATGCACTTGAATATATATATATATATATATATATATATATATATATATATATATATATATATATATATATATATATATATATATATATATATTTTGAATGTGTTATTGAAACCTTCATCATTTTTGTATGTGTTAGATACCTTTTTTTCTATTCTTTCCTTTTTTTCCCAGGGCATATCGTACCCTTTTTTTTTACATGGATGGATTTCCTCACATTGTGTAGGTTTTGAGGGGTAGGGCTGTGTCCTGAAAAGGCTTTTATTAAAAAAGGTTGAGCCCCAACCTGAAAGGCTCCAATGTCCCGGCCCTAGGACTTCGTGGAGGATGTAAATATAAGAATGTGCCTTAGTGTCTTAGTGTGCAAGGACTGTCTATACACCTTTGTTCTTAAAACTTAAAAGGAATCGAACCCTCACACTCAAAATCAAGGTGAGGCATGCCACAATAACACCTCGCTCTTTAACCATTAATAAGCTATATCCTAAGGCCCATAATATTTCAACAATCTAACGTTCATGCAATTACAAAGTTAAAATGAACCTTATATTTGCTATCCAGAGTAATTTTGTTTCGTAAAGTCGAGAAGAAAGCTAATAACAGACTTACCACAACCCGGTGGGCTACCGCTAATGCACGGATACGTGTATCGTGCTCACAACATTGTGAATAAGGTCCGCGTGAAGAAAGGGAATCCTAGTTTCATTTTCTGCAAGAAAAAAAGATGCAAAAAAGATGCAAGCACACACATTAGAAGCACTTAACATTCTACACAAAAAACGAACACCTCTTATATGATTAGTGTAAAAGAATAAGACTAAATGACTAAATAATTTCACTTAATGTGCAATGAACATACCATGTAAAATCCATTAATGCCACCATTATGGAGGACATTATAGTATTCAATCCTGTTAATGAGAGGAAAAACCTCTTCCCCTGAAGTTCTTTGGAGTGAGGGCTCATGAAGAGTGAACTTCATAACTTCTTGTTTGCATACGGGACATTTTGCAGACTAATAATGCCTTTATATGTCCAATACAAAGAATATACAATTTGTTGTACAAGTGGCAAGCACAATCATAAATATTGTTCATTCAAAGTTTCTAACAAGCTCATAAGGGAAAACAAAGAAATGAAAGGAGAACCAAAAAGATTTCCATAATAAAGACAAAGATATGAAAATTCAATTACATCACACTTAATTAATCTTCAACTTGAATCCATATGGGCACTAAAACAGTCAACAATCTGGGTCGAGTCGAGTGTTACAAGCTTATCGAGTTAAGCATACTTCAAATTTTACAAACTTGAGTTTGATCATGAAGTTGACATGAGTATCTATCTAACACAAGCTCGATCACAACCCCCTTCAAACCTGAGATAAACGAGCTTGTTTCGAGCTAAATAAAATATGCATTTAATTTAAAAGAGAAATGAAAAATATAAAATTGTATGGGTATACTTTGCTACAAAACATACAGAGCAGTAAAAACACACACACACACAAACAAACAAAGTAGTAAGCATATCATACAATTCATACATAGTTTTTTTTCCCATAAATTTTACATTGGAACATGCTCCCTAACTAATGAGTCCAATATGAAAATGCTTGAGTTTAGTATTCTGATACGAATTCGATGTCAAACCATATCAGATCAAACTGCTTTGAGGCAAAAAAAAAAAAAAAAAAATCGAATCAAACTTGAATGAAACCGACCGCTGAGTTAGCTCTTTAATCGAATTAATTTGAAGAAAAAAAAGTGAAGAAAAAGCGACTTACAAAGCAGAACTAATGACCGCAATTGCCTTTACAAGGCACATAAAAGTCCTCCAAGCAAATCGTCTGACATCGTCGTGGGGGAGGATGATCATCGACGGAGTTGACTATCGTCCGATTATCTATCTCCATTAGCCGATTAGTTGACTCTTCATCATTTCCTCCGCCACCACCCATAAATTTAGCAAAAATGCCTTCACGATAGGGGTAATGGCGGGTTTCAACTTTCAATTACGGAGCAAATTTAGTCGTAGTGTTGTATATTCCTCTCTCTGATAAGGTTACGCAATTTTTTACAGAATCACTCATATTTTCTACAATAAAAATTATATTTACATGGTATTAAAATGAAATAAATTTTGAGGACAATTGTTATCAAAACTACACCAACCGTAAAAGGGTCCGAGATAGCAATCGGAGATTTTGTGAGAAATATCTCGAGTGACATTTTTCGTAGCTTTTCCTTAAAGTATTTGGATGTTATGATGTTGCAACTGCTGAAGCCTTAGCTATTCATCAAGTTATGGTCTTTGCCATTACATGGGACACTTCAATATCATATTTGAATGAGATTCGCAAATGGTCCACCAAAAGATTTATCGAATGAAGGAGATATATCTCAACTAGGTTCAATTATCGACGATTGTAAAGTCCTTATCCTGGTATTTGCCAATCAGTGCTTCTCTTTTGTCAACTGAGAGGACAACTTTCCAGCTCATCTCCTAACAAAAGAAGGTTTATCGCTGGTTGGTCTTACACAATGGAACACTAGGTCGCTTTCTCATGTACTATTAGCATGCTCTGCTGATTTAATTGAATAAAAATAACGTTTAACATCAACCAATATATATATATATATATATATATATATATATATATATATAATTAATCATAATATAATATTCATTATTCATTACGTAGGTTTATCATAATAAAATACGGAAAAATGTGGTGTTTCAATCTTTTTGTCAAAACTGTAGTGCGGTAACATTAATTATAAAATTTTCACCAAATATAGAGATTATGGATATAATTATAATTTAACTTTTCAGGTAGACATTCAACAAGCTATAAAAGGGTAAACCCTACCCCCGAGGGTTCTCACTCCTCCTGTCCCACGGGAAGAATGTAGATGTAAATCAAGATCCCCAGTAGCTCATAATCAATGGGCTTACCTTTAACAGGAGGGAATAATTCGCCCCTTATGGGAATCGGACCTCTAACCTCCCGCTAGGCTGCAATTACGCACTCACGTCCCTTGTTAACTGAGTTATGTCCTGGGGACGACATTCAACAAACTATAGATACAACTTGAAAATCATATCAGATCTTTTGTTGTAAAAATATTCAATCCATTTTATTGAATCGATCATAAATAATGTCTTATAAATATAATCATATAGCTGAATCGATCATAGATAATGTGTTATTATTATAAATATAAGATGGGAATGCATATACACATGTCATATATAATCTAAAATCATACTGTACAGTACAGTGGAGAATATAAATAATTTCCATATATTTGTTTAGTATTGTACTCACGCCTATATTATTAGCCATCTTTTAAGGTAGACAATCTTTGTACACAGTTCTTTGTTGGAAAAAACAATCTTGGCCACGTTATAAAAATGTTCAATTACGATTTACGACTTAATCCTGTTAGGTGTAGTGTCCGAAAAACAATTATTTAATTGGTTTTATGATAGAATTAATACTTCATCTTATTATATGTATGTATGCTTATAATTAACACACTACTGAAAACCCTAAATATCTCGTTTATGTAATCACATAACTCAGTGTATGGCGATACACAAGAGGATTGAGTTAGTGAGATGTACTTAAAATTAACTTAGTCCGTAACGTTTATTAATCTGAGTACGGGTCTCAAGATTAATTTGCTAATAATGCGTCCAGAAAACTTTAGGTGTGACTGTCTTATCCGGACTGTCGGTAATAGGGTACCTAGTGGGGTATTTATATATGATGATAATCATATAGGGTTGGATCGATTTGATTTGAGTTCTCGATATAATTCCGTGATCGAGAAGTCTTATCGAATCACAAGATGATCGTATATGGATTAATCTCAATCCTGATATGATCACAGACAACTACTTAGATTTGGGTAGAGTTTGATGTGTTAGTAAGGGTCACTTCGTAGTATGTGGTCCAACACTTCTCGTTGGTTCTATCCTAGGATGAGTAAGTAGTTTGTGCTATCACAGATATGGAATTCATTCCTTCCCGAGGGAAGTAGACAGACAGTTCCCTTATTTGTTAACCCTAGAAATTGATCGATCGGCCGAGTTCATATTACATTAGTTATGAACTAATTGATCACTATAGGGTTAATGATAAATAAGGATAATATGTTTCGAGAAGGATTTACTAAAATATCCCAAATCGAAGTGAATAGCTTTATGGAGGATTTAACCGTATGTAATGATTATATCAAATGACGCTTTCGACTCATAAATTGAGTGTAAGTTATCTATATTCGATAGAGTTCAGTTTCGAGTTTATGGTGGTGTAATTCCGGAATTAATAGGTTGAATATAATTATTCTGCCAGATGAATAATTTTGTTCGATCAATTGTAGCTACTGAATATGGGTCTATGGTCCCCGACGTGGCTCCCAAAATAGCATAATTAGTTTTCTCGTCGTTTCACCTCAATTATAATTAAATAATTGGATTGGACTATTTAATTTGATACGTGGATTAATTGTTTAGTTTGACTAGATAATTAAATATACGGAAAAGAAATTTTTAAATGACTCGCCCAAGGTGTAGAAAAATGTGTGTGGACCTTTTATTTATTAAAGATGGCACATTTTTGTTAATAATTAGAAATAAATTAATTTTCTTGGATAATTATTTAACATGTGATTAAATTATTTATGTATTAAATAATTTAAGGAAAAGAAAATATTTTGTACTACCCTAATTAATTTTGGAATATTTTATATTTATCTTTTTAAGGAAAAAGAATTATCATAATTGATTTTGTATTAATTATTTAATCATTGGGACTTAAGTTTTACTCTCATATATAAAAATGTTCTCCCAAGGCTTTTGACACATTACAAATCACGATATTTTGTAATCGGAGGCCATAGGCCAAAAATTTAATGCCTTCGATTCTCAGTGAAAAAATAATATATCACGACGATTTTTAGGTATACTATGTTGATGAGCTTTATAAAAAAAAGATAATGGAATTTGATTAGATTTTGTTTCACCAATTCGCTATATATTTGGGTCTTATCGGTGCTTTAACTTGAGTAAAAAATAAAAATTAACATAAAATACACTTCTATTACATGAAAACGTGAGCCCTAAAACTGCAAGTTTCGTGGTGTCTTAGGTCGTGCCTTGTTTGGCCTGCCCTGGGACGGCTCACCATAGTAGTAGTTAAAAATAAAAAAAAATTATTTGTCAGATTTACATTCCCAAACCATTATTATCAGATATTTCTACGCTTACCCTTATTTTTAAGGGATGATAGATTGAAAACAATATTACGTTAATTATATTCAAAGTATGTTATTGTCATTTTGATGTTAAGTCAAAATATTAACCATTCTTGTCTTTATCAATTGCAACAGTTAAATATGAACGAAGGGAGTATACAGAAGATATATAGAAAATTAAAGAAATAAATTTACTATATTATTTCATAACATTCTAACATTTTTTTATAGAGAAATTCTAAAACTTTTCAAACGTTATCCCTCTCCTCCACTTCCTAATTTACTTATATAATAAACCTAGACATGGAAAAACATCAAAGCAGCTATTGAGTTAATTATAGTTAATTGTTGATGTTAATGGTTAATAATTTAATGTTATGTAGACACGTTACGTAGACTTTCGGTGTAAACCAAACCCTTTATCGGTACCTTTTGAATTCAATTGGGTCACTCGGGCAGAATATATGATAGGATCACTACAAGAAAACTTGTCTATTATAAGGGGAATTTAATAAGGGGTCAAAATCTGGTTATTAAAAGTACCTTTTAATAAGGGTTATGGAAAATGATGCAAATTTAATAAGGAACCATGAATTACCGTTATTGTTAATCATTTATCCCGTTATTATAATACACCTAAAATATTTCCCCTTATTAATAGGTACCAACATGAAAAATAAGGAACAAACCTTCTTTTTCCTTATTCCCAAATTTGTAACACCCCAAAATCGGTTGAACCTATCTCTCCCGCAAATCGGTTGCACTCGTGCTCTGTTCTTCACACAGCTAAGCAACGGTCGGGCCAGACGTTCATCGTTCATAGACTTCTACGCCAAAGATTCGCCTCTCCAAGCCTTCAATCGGCGGTTCAAAGAAATTGCGCCGCCACCAATCTCCGTATCTCACGATCCACAGAAGTCGATCAACTCACGGCTCATCCGAGTCACCTCACACGTAGAGTCATAAACAAACCCGAACGCTCAAGAACATGGCTCAAACTCAACTCGCTTAAGCTCGCTTTGAACTCGCTCATTTATGCTATCGAGCCGAGCTCTCGAACATGTTTCCTCTTTCGCTTACTAAACGAGCGAACACGAGCCTGCTCGTGAACGCCGTTAATGTTCGCGAACTTATATTATATATAATATAAATAAATAAAGAATAAAACTAAAGAATATTACATTAAAACACAACTAAATAACCCTAACTAGGGTGTTAAATGAACCGAGCGTCATGAACGAGGCTCGAACTCGACTCGCTTAAGCTCGCTCAAGCTCGCTTATTTTTGCTATTGAGTCGAGCTCGAGCAAAGCTCTCCTACTGCTTAGTAAACGAGCTTACACTTAACATGTTCGTGAACACTCGTTAGTGTTCGTGAACATATATTATATATTATATAAATAATAAATATATAATAAATAACAAATATATTCCAAATTTCCAATATCCCCAAATTATTCAGGCCGCATAATCTTCACCGCATCACATTTCTTTCAAGTTTCGATTCAAATTAATATCAACCCTAGTCCCCGCCGCTCTCGCTCTCTCGAGCCTCCGCCTCTCCGCCTCTCGCCTCTCCCCGAATCTGCAGCCTCACAGTATGATCTAAAGCTTCTCCATTAGCAATAATTCATGGATTCACGCTTTTCTTCTTCACCCGTGACCGTAGTTTGCTATAATCTTCTCAATTATATGGCTGACCGCTGACCGGGTATATGTCCTGTATTTTGATTTGACCCGCGGCTTGATTTCGTGAAAAAAATTAGGCGCCAATACTAATTTTGATTATTTGTTT
Organism: Gentiana macrophylla; assembly: GCA_026214975.1. Lineage (NCBI taxonomy): Eukaryota > Viridiplantae > Streptophyta > Magnoliopsida > Gentianales > Gentianaceae > Gentiana > Gentiana macrophylla. The sequence continues at coordinate 21,933 of JAOBSW010000661.1, read as the reverse complement.
GAATGCTAGCTTCTTATTGTTGATATTCTTTTGCTTGTTATTGGTATACATTGAGTGAGTCATTGATAAACAGCTAGGGGAATGGGAATCGGGCTGTGGGTTAGGCTAATTTGTCGAGAATAAAGCAATTCACCTATTGCATTTCGTATCTCGTAGGAAAAATTGCTATTAATCACACATTTTGTTTCAGTCTTATTTTGATTGAACTTATAGTCCGTTTGTTTTGCCAAGAGTTTTTTTGGGAGTTTTTTTTTACATCACATTACCAATCATTTCTTACGATTCTCCACCAATCAAATCTTCAACTACAAATTAAAAAATATTAAATCATCTCTCATTATTTCACTTTATCAACTTTATTTCCTTTTATACCATTATTTTATTCATTATTCTACTTTATTTCACCAATCATTTCATAATCTACACAAATTTCAAAAAAACATCTTAACTTTCTAATCATTACTTCAATCACTTTATAAAAAAACTCCAAAAAAACTTAACTAAAACAAACACAACCTCGAGTAATTTTACTGAGTTTTTGTGATATACTATCGAATCATATTTGTTGCAAGATAAAACTCAATGCAATTACATAGTTGTTGTTTGGATAAACTTCCTCCTAATAAAAAAGTAAAAAAAAAAGAAAAAGAGAGAGTAGTTTGACTCAAGTAATAAGTGATTTGAGAATGCCTAGACCGGTAACCAGTTCGATTGTCTTCTGAGGCGTTACGTTGAAAGACCTATTGGCCGGACCTTACTCCTGAATAAGAGTCATACTTTTCAGTCACGACCCGGGTCGAAATTTAAATTAATCGAATTTTCGGATTAGTCGGAATAATGAGTTTTGGATACCGGTGACTTAAAAAAAAATTAACAAAAGGGGCCAATGTCTGAAAACGTGTTTTCCACATTTAATTGGGTGTAATATTGTTTTTAGGGTTATTCTGATGCATGGAGGCTTCAATAGAGAGCTGTATACGTGGCAACATCTGGACCACACAGTTTCATGCCACGTATGCAATTCCCTATTGAGGGTGAAACTGAGGTTGTGTTTGTTTTGGGTTGGAGTTTTTTTGGGAGTTTTTTTTGGAGTTTTTTTGATAAAGTGATTGAAATAATGATTAGAAAGTTGAATGGGTAAAATAAAGTAGAATAATGATTGGTGTAGATTATGAAATGATTGGTGAAATAAAGTAGAATAATGAATAAAATAATGGTAAAAAATGTAATAAAGTTGATAAAGTGAAATGATGAGAGATGATTTAATATTTTTTATTTGTAGTTGAAGATTTGATTGGTGAGAGAATTGTAAGAAATGATTTGTGATGCGATGTAAAAAAAACGCCCAAAAAAACTCCGGCCAAAACAAACGGAGCCTTATAGTCTTGTTTTTAAAGGTTTCTCATCTTGTGAGGTCTTATGATAGGTAGGCCTCTGATTTTGTTTAATTTATTTGGACTTCAACTTAGTGACCTTTGTTGAGTATTTTGTGTTGATGTATTTCAAAATATATTTAATTTGAGATAAATCTCATAATTACTCTACAATTAATTTTGTCACTAATTGTGTTTGAAAATTATCTAGTCACATAGGTTAATCTTTTATATTATATATGTGACATGAGTGTGTATTATTACATAAGATATTCTATTATATCCTCTATCTAAGCTATTTTATTATACATCATATACCATTTATATATGGATTTATATATCTTAACATATTGACGGTTTGACTCTGTTTTTTCTCCATTGGACCATTTAATATAGAATCTTTCGTTAAACCAAAACATCGGCCCACTCTGTTAATTTTTGCATTGGGCTTTCCTTTTTACCCTTTGACCCGCCCACTTATCTTTAACCTAGTGAACCGAAGTTTTCATCTTAACCCTAAAGCTCACTGCGTTCTCCCAAGTATAAAAGCCCCAAAACCCTAATTTCCTATTTGATCCGCCGCTTTCTCCTTTGTGCAAAAGAAAGACTCTCATCTCCTCACCTCCTCTCAACCTCCGTCCCATTTCCATGGCAAATCGTCCATTTCCGGCCATAACATCAAACCTTTCTACTCGGATTTTATTCCCTTCTCTTCCTCTTTCTTTTGCTACAACTTAATCAAAATTTTGTCAAGAAATTAGTAGTCTCTTCTTCTTCTCTCATCTGTCATCATCCTCCTGTCTTTCTCTCTCTGTTAAACCGCCAAAATCACGCCATTTAAAAGCGACCAAATATCGGTTTCATCAAGAAACATCATCTTCCTCGCTCATCCGTTCTTTGGTTCATCGTGTTCGATTTTCCGGATAAATCTTCCATCTTTATCAATTCGCTTCTCTTCCTTTCAAGTCGAAGGAGCAGCTGTATCTGTAAAGCGTTTTTCTTTTGACTCCGATTATCAAATCCAGAGTTCTCTCTAATCAGTTTGAGGAAGATGGTTCAGATCGAAGATAAATCGGTTCTTTCTCATCAGACTGTCACTTCCTACTCTTGGTAAGGTCCAATTTGATCTTAGATTGGCTCAGGTATGATGTATTAGGTTTACTCCTCTTTATGCTTAAATCGATCTAAAACAAGGGGGGTTAGCTATTACATGTCTGATACAGTGTTGTGTCGATTAAAATGTCTGTGTTTATTCTCTGTGACCAGATCGATATATATGTGTTCTTCTACCGAGTAATTTTTGTGGTAGATAGGCATTATCTGTCTGAACATTTTTTTTTCATACTCTTGATTTGTTTTTAATGGGGTAAAAGACCTTTTGCCCCCCTGTGGTTTGTCAATTGAAGCTTTTGCCCTAAATCGTTTTAAAAATATATGGTTCACTTCCTGGGTTTTAAACAAACCATCAAACACAAATTCAGTAAATATAATGAATAATATTCGTCGAATATTCCTTTTTTAATAATATACCACATTTACCCTCAATATTATATTTCTCTTTTTATTTTTATTTTATTTATTAAATTACCCCTAATTGGAAACAAAAAATTCCCAAGTCCCCATTCCCAATTCATCAACCACGCGAACCCTAGTTGCCTTCGACCCATTCCATTTCATTCCCTGTTAAATCGATTTCAAGATCTTCATTTCCAATTCCCCGACGACGACGAGGTGATAAGGACGCGATTTTCCACTTATTCTCCGGTGTAAGTTCTCTCGGTAAGTGACGAACTTTTTTTAGGTTCTCGCATTTTTCTTCTTTTCTTACGGTTTCATCTTCTTCTTCTTCTTTCCGCATCAATGATGTGGTATTATGATGAATTAAACACCATGGAATATTCATTAGATGATTGACGATGACAAATTAGTCACCTATTAAGATCCGGGTTATTCTTCTATGAATGATGAATAACCAAGAACCCCAGCTCAAGAATAAAGAGGGGCGTGGGTGTGTTTTTGACTGAATCTAAGTGGTATTCTTAGATTGCCTACGTATCCTGTTATCTCTCCAGGAATCAAGCCGTACGTAGTTCCTAGATCGTTGTATTTATATGGACAATTCATGACCTAACCCTAATATGGGTCGGTTATGAGCTATTGTCTTATTTACCCTTTATTGGGCCTTACCCCTCGCCCAAGTTATCCTGTGGATAAATGGGCTAACGTAGCTGGTGTGGACTCTGTTCCCGACTTAGAGATCTGCCCGACTTAGGGTGATCGAGTCTGGAACTATCGCCTTGCACTGCACTGCTCATAAGTCGATCATCGTACCCTCGGATCTCTGGCCTTGCGTTGGTCTCAAGGGTCGATACGCTTGCCATGGCTTCCATGTCGATAGTTCGACCTGCTGGCCTTAACTGGCATGCATTCCTTAACACGCGTACATACTGTAGGACCTACTCGATGACCGTATATCGAGGTGCGTAACCCGGTATCGTCATAAGCCTCCCGCACTGAGAGGCGACTACCGTTGTCCGAGGTCAGATCTACCAATTTTGAAATCATCTTCGAGTTGGCCTGCATCTTGGGCGGGAAATGGTGTAACCGCTTCACATGCCACCTGTCTCCCTGGCCAATCGTGGCCCTTCATTATGACGTCATAACGCACTATCGCTTCGTCTTCTGCCCTGAATGATGTCATCCTTGATCTTCGCGATCTGTGGGGAGTTACAACTACTAGTAACCCCCCTAATCACGTCTTTTCACTGTCATTCGGCACTTAGCAACACATAAAAGGGGAGAGGAGTCCAGACGGTGAATCACTCGCTTATCAATTTCTCCATTTTCTCTCAAGAAAATACAAGTAAGCTTTTTTCTTTACCATCCTTTTCATCGTTCCTACTGTTCTTGCTTAAATATGTCCATGTCTAGTAGTGCTACAATCTCTCGATAGGATAGAAGAGTCCCATTCCGCGACCAAACCCCTATATCCGCTTCTTCCGATCAACCCTAACCCAAATCTGGGGAGCCCTTAGGCATCATCAGGGGAGCCCAAGAAACTATCCACTAGAATGGATGGAAAGGGCCCTAAGGGTGCACCTCTTGTTTAACCATGGATGATCTCAACCAATCATGGGGCGATATGGGCTATCTAGCCTCAATCGGTGGCTCAGGCTCCTCCGCCAGCATCAATTTGCCGATGAGCCCCGGAAGGGTTCTCAGACGGCCCATGAGGCCCACGGCTATTGATGGGGTTAAGGTTCCCCTATGCCCGGCGGGTCCAGGCCGTCCTTCGCCATTATGAGATCAAGATATCTCAATCTGGGCCCGAATGCCATCCGGACTCGATGGGATTTCTAATCGCTGCCGAGTCGCAGGGATCGGATTTACCGTCCCTTTGTTCCGATGGTGGCACAAGATTGCCGCGATGCCGATTCGGGTGGTATACGCTTGACGCGCCCTCCGTCGTCACGAGTTCGTGTCTCGAGGACCTTCATCTCATGGAAACCGGAAACCTGTGTTCTTTTTTCTCCGACATGGGTCGGATAACCCTTATGTCGGCTTATGGAGGTCGAGAGAAGGAAGAGATGACAAACTGGGTCGGGAAGTCAGTACTCAAACGAGGCCATTACCTCGGAGATTTACCTTCGAGGTGGCTACACAGACTGAGTCTTCTTTATGACCTTGCCCTCCTCGAGGAGGCGGGCCCCGTACCATACATAGCGCTTCGTCCTGTCGATCAAGAAAATTGTATGGACCTTTGTTATATTATTATTAAGTCTTAATTCTTTAACTTACATTTATCATATATTGACTTCTTCTGTTTTTGTCGTCTTGCAAGGGAAAATTCGCAGCAATTTGTCAATCCTTCCATCCTCGCTCGGTCGCTCCTCCTCGGATTACAGAGGTTTGGAGGAGACAAGATCGCTTCCAGGTGTCGAGGGGAATCCATCTTTTATTAACGCAGCTTCGACTGAGGGTACCTTTGCTGATACGTCTATACCTCCATCGACTTCTGGTGAGCTCACGGTCCGCTTTGGTTCGTTGAGGGATGAGGATGATGATGCTGTGGTTGTTCCCGAAGAGGAAGATCGAGTCGAAGAAGTCGAGATGTCCGGGGTAAAGAGGCCGACTCCCGCAGATCTACTTAGAGAGCAACAGAGAAGGGCCAAAAGGGCCAAGTCTGCTGAGGTTCCCTCCTCCGACTCGCAATTAAGAGCCATGACTGCCGAGGAGTATATCGTCATGGAGGACAAGGTCTTGCTTAGCTCCTTCCGAGAAGCGGGCCGCGCAGTAAGTTACTTGTTTTCTTCACTCGATTCCCTTTTCACGCTTGTCATTTCCGTTTTAAAACTTATGACTTGCGTTTCTTTTGTGGCAGAATTATCTGATGGGTAAGGAGGTCGCTCGGCGTCTGAATCGCGCTTCCAAAACAAGTAGAAGGGCTGAAGAAGGAGATTCGCAACTCATCTCTGGCTCGCCCAAAGCGCTGCGTCTGCGGCTCTCGAGGCCGCCGACGCGCTTCGGCACAGGCGAGCTCCGAGAAGGAAAGGCTCGAGAATGAGTTGGCAAATGCGAATGCCAATCGCCCAGATCTGAGGCCTCGGAGAGAAGGATAAAACTCGGCAGATGTCCAGAGACCCTAAGGCAAGAGCAGGAAAGGAGTGCGGACTGGAACAAGAACGGGATATGTTAAAGCTCGACTTGAGCCAAGTCCCTGGTCAAATTGAGAGATCTAGAGCCGACGCCATTTGTTGCGAGTATCGGAAGTCCGACGCAATGAGTGATGACCTAACCATAATCATGAACAAAGCCATCATTGGTGGATTCACCAAGGCTGTAGATCAGATTCGGAGGGCATATCCCGAGGTTGGGGTCGACGTAGAAAAGCTTGATGAGCCTTGGCTTTACGACCCCAACTTTGAAGCGATTTACGACCAATGCTTTGCAGAGTTCCAAGAAGGTGTTTCTCTTTCTGCAAAGTATCTTCAGGGGTCGACTTCGACCTCCGGCAATGCTGGTTCTAGTCTCGATGCTGCTCCTTAGTTTTTCTTGCTCTTTATATCTTTCCATTGTAATTTTATCTACAACTTTGATCGTTATTGACATTTTGTAATTAACATACTTTGTGGGTTGGTCTTATCGACCTGGCCCAGTTTTTGAATTTTATTGTTTTCCCTTTATTCATGTTATTTACCTTTGCCTTAGCTTTTTTACTTGTTGTTTGCCTTTCGCTTGTCGAGTCTATGACTCTGTTTGCTACTTGCTTTAACTGAGTGTTATCGGCTTTTTACTTGTTGTTTGCTTTTCGCTTGTCGAGTCCGAACTCGTTAAGCTACTTGCCTTTACCGAGTATTACGCCCCAAGTGTTGTTTTGGACCTTCGGTTCTTAACACACTTAGATTTATTTGAATCCCAATCGACCTTTGCCTTGGCCTTTCAAATTTAATCGGCTTATTGGTATCGATTTGGGTAGGTTAGCCCGACATTGCGAACTGTGCTTGTCTCAGTCGTATTGCCCCATATGTAGGTATAGACTTCCGACTTACACGGTGGCCCGACATTGCGAACCGTCCTTTGTCTTTGCCTTATTCGACCCTAGGTGTCGTTGGGCTTCTGACTTGGACATTGACCCGACCATGCGAATCTAGACTCTACCTTAGCTCCGTGGCCTCTTGGGCTAACTTGGCTTATGGCTTGTCCTCGAGTTCCGACTACGCGACTCTAGAATTTGCCTTAGCTCTGTCGCCTCTTGGGCTAACTTGGCCTCTGGCTTAGGATCGAGTTACGACTTCGGATTGCTCAATTTTTTAAATTCTCGACTATAACTTCGTGTCCTTTTGGACTTAGAATATTATAGTTAAATAAAAGTTATAACACAATAAACATAAAAGTAGACGTTTTATTATGGTAACTCTTGAATTGTCCCCTGGACTGATTACAAGTTTCACAAGATCAAAGTAAGTATGGGCTAGTCGATCTAATACTTAAACATAATACTTTCGAAGGTTGTTGGCATGCCATTGCCGAGGTACGGTTGTTCCGTCTGCCCGACCTAATTGGTAGGATCCTTTGGGATGAACCTTTAGAATTTGATATGGTCCTTCCCAATTCGGAGCAAGTTTGCCCATCGCTTCTTGTCGACTGGCTTCATTTTTCCTGAGAACTAGATCCCCGACCTTGAAATATCGATATCTGACTTTTTCGTTATAGTACTGAGAGATTTTTTGTTTATACCTTGCCATTCTGGCTGAGGCTATCTCTCTCTTTTCTTCGAGATTGTCCTTCTCTTGTCGGACATCGGGTTCATTCGTTTCGATGTTATATGCCAGTACTCGAGGGGAAGGGAGGCCGACTTCAGCAGGGATAACTGCCTCGCACCCGTAAGCTAGGGAGAAAGGTGTTTCGCCTGTCGATGAATTTGGAGCTGTCCTGTATGACCACAGGATGCTCGGAAGTTGAACTGCCCAGTCTCGACCTTGTTCCTCCAGCCTCTTTTTCAGCCCCAGTTTGATCTGTCGATTGGTCTGTTCGACCTGACCGTTTGCTTGCGGGTGTGCTACTGAGGTAAAGTGTTGATCGATCTGATATTCTGCCAACCACTCTCGAACCCTTCGGTCTTCGAATTGTGTTCCATTATCCGAGATCAGGACCTTTGGGATTCCATATCTGCACAAAATATCGACCCACAAAACTTTTTGATGGTGGTTGCTCGATGTCCGTATAGCTCGCCTCTACCCACTTGGTAAAGTAATCTACAGCGACCACTACAAATCGATTATTTCCTGGAGCTCGAGGTAAAGGACCTACAATATCGACTCCCCACATATCGAATGGCCAAGCGGACGAGATAACGTTCATTTCTTGCGCTTGTTGGTGTGAGATGTTGTCGTGAATTTGACATGTGTTACACCTCTGAACTAAGCTGTTCGCATCTCGTTGCATTGAGGGCCAGTAGTATCCAGCTAACTTGCTTTTCCGAGCTAACATTCTGGCTCCACAATGGTTTCCACAGGCTCCTTTATGAATCTCTTCGAGGATATAATTGCCTTCTGACTCGGACACACATCTCAACCATGGACTTGTGAAAGATTTGCGATAAAGTATGTCATTGAAAAATGCGTACCTTGCCGACTGAAGTCGGATCTTTCTTGACTGTACTTTGTCATTCGGTAGAATCTCATCCCTTAGGTATAGAACAATCGAGTCCATCCATGTGGCCTGCTGAGTGATCGGCTGAGCCTCCTTTTCTTCGTAATTTCCACATTTTAGCAGCTCCACGAAACTTTTTACTCGAGACAAAATTCGAGGCGAGCTTTGAGAGTGCATCGGCCCTCTTATTCCGACTTCGAGGTACCTGCTCGATCTGAATCGAATTGAATCTTGCCATAAGGCCTTGAACAACTCTTAAATAATTCTTCATTGTCTCTTCCTTGGCCTCGTACTCCCCTTTCACATGATTAACGACCAGTTGAGAATCACTATAAACCATCAGATCTTCGACCCCACTTGAGCAAGTTTTAGTCCGGTTATCATTGCTTCATATTCGGCCTCATTGTTAGTTGCCTTGAAGTCGAATCGGAGAGCATAAGGAAACTCTTCCCCCTTCGGGCTGACTAGCAACAGACCTGCTCCGGCTCCTTCTTTACTCGATGCTCCATCGACGTGTAAAATCCACTTGACTTCGTGACCCTGTTTTTCCTGGTCGATCTGTACTGAAATACCTTCCGCTAAAAAATCTGCCAAGGCCTGAGCTTTAATCGCGGTTCGGGGAGTGAACTCTATATCGTACTGAGCCATTTCAATTACCCACTTCGCAAGTCGACCCGATGTGTCTGGTTTCGCAAGTATTTGCTTGAGTGGTTGGTCTGTGACTACTAAGATCGGATGGGCTTGGAAATAGGGTCTGAGTTTTCTCGAGGCATGTACCAGGGCTAATCGCGAGCTTTTCACCGTGTGAGTACCGGACCTCGGGACCGTAATGCTTTGCTCACGAAGTATATGGGCACTGACCCTTGTCCCCTTCTCGGACCAAGACCGCACTCACGCTTTCATCGCATACCGATAAGTAAATCAACAATCTTTCCCTCTCGGGTGAGGTGAGGTAGGTAACTCGATAGATATGCCTTTAATTCTTCAAGGTCATCGACATTCATCATCCCATTGGAAAGGACTGGCCTTTCGAAGAATCTTAAAAAAGGGCAACGCACGTTGAGCTGATCGAGATAGGAATCTATTTAGTGCTGCCATTCGACCTGTGAGTCTCTGTACTTCCTTTGTATTTCGAGGAGCAGGCATATTCTTTAACGTGTCTATCTTGTCTGGATTAGCTCGGATCCCGTCTCTCGATATCATGTATCCTGAAATTTGCTCGACCGCACCCGAAGGTGCACTTTTAGGATTCAATTTCATTTGCGTATTTCTTAGCACCTCGAACACCTCTCGTGTATCGATTAGAAATCGCTTCAATGATCGGCTTTTAATGAGCGGTGTCATCCACATATACTTCCATGTTTCGCGATCTGCTTTCGCAAAAATTTTATTGATCGCCTCTCGGTATGTAGCTCCGGCATTCTTAAGTCCGAAAGGCATGGTTACATAACAGAAGGTGCCAAACTCTGTGATGAACGCCGTCTTGTCTGCATCTCGAGGATCCATTAAAATTTGGTGGTACCCCTTGTACGCATCTAAAAAGGCAAAAACCTCAAAACCGATGGTCGAGTCCACTAGCCTGTCGATTTTGGGTAATGGGTAAGAATCCTTGGGACAGGCCTTATTCAAATCGGTGAAGTCCACACACATACGCCAACTGCCATCTGGTTTTTTCACTAACACTGGATTGGCCAGCCAGTCAGGATATAGCACCTCTTTTACTATATTGGCCGCTAACAGCTTACCGACTTCCGACTCAATAGCTTCCAATCGATCTGATGCGAAATTTCTTTTCTTCGCTTGATCGCCTTTTAGCTGGGTCAACTTCGAGCTTGTGAACCGCAATATCCGTTGGAAGGCCAGGCATATCTGAAGCTTTCCATGCAAAAACATCTCGGAATTCCGTCAACAAGTCGATCAATGATTGTTTTTCCTGAGTCGGTATCCAAACCCCGACTTGGACATTTTGCTCTTCTGCTCCCCCCCACAGGTCTACGTTTTCGACTGCCTCATTTGAGGCCCAAGATTTATCTTCCTCTTCCTCTGGGATCAGTTCTTCGATAAGGACTTGCTGCACCGCCAGATTTCCATTCATAATAATTGAATTGCAACTCCTGGCGACTTCAATATCCCCTTTGACCTCGTGGGAACCCTTCCGAGTTGGGAACTTCATACTGTTATGGTATGACGAAATGATGGCTCGTAACTTCGAAGAGGCGGTGTCGCCTAAGATTACATTGTACGCGGAGGGGGCTTTCACGACCACATAACTTAACTCGAACGTTCTTCCTCTTTCCCCATCTCCTACTGTCGTTAACAGCTTAATGGATCCTAACGGGTGGACTGCCTGCCCTGTGAATCCAAACAGTGGGGAGACTATAGGGATCAAGTCTTTATCTTTCAACTTCATTCCTTGGAAGGCTGAGTAATATAGGATGTTAATCATACGCTTTGCCATTGTCGATGCATACCGATACCACAGTGCGGCTTATTATCGCCTCTATTACTAATCCTTCATTGTGATTCCTCGACTTTGGAACGCTCGTCTCTTGGCCCATACCACCTCCGTCGAAAGTCTTTGCTGCTTTCCATATCTCGAGCTGTCTTCCGTCCCTTGACTGGCTCGTTCTTTTTCCGTTTCCCCCGGCCCGAATATTGTGTTAACATAATTGTTCGGCCGGTTGTCTTCATATCTGTCCCGACCGTGGTTTTCTCTGTCAGCATCTGGAGACCGATCTCGCCGTCTCTGATGATCTCTTCCTCGACATCCATCTTGGTCGGGATTCTTCCTCTTACTGTTTCTATGCCCCTTGGGCTCTGTGTAACGGGTTCTGTCGATGACCTCATCCAGCTGGCCTTCTTGGATGCAGGCTTCGATGTCTCTCTTCAAATCCATGCAGTCATCAGTTGCATGGCCTATGTCCTCATGGAATTCACAAAACTTGTTTGACCTCCGCCTCTCTCGAGGTTTCTTGATCGGTGGGGGCCTCTTTGCTAGGTTCTTCGATACCATGATGGACAGTATCTCCGATCTCGATCGGTTGAGAGGAACAAAGTCTTTATCTTTCTTTCCTCCTTTTTCTCGACCGATCCGAGACAGTGCTTCAACTCGATTAAACACGTATGTTTATCGACTCGATCCCAAACAGAGGCTTTCTTCTCGGCTTCATGTCTGCCGAGGTTGGCTCTTTCCCGACCCTCGACTCTCTTTCCTTAGGTCCATCCATTCGGCTTGGGTGTGTCTACGCACGCCTTCTTCGCCTGATGTAAGTCTGTGGACCACATTCACACACTCGTCCATAGTTCTCGGAGAGTTCTACTCAACTTTTCGTATAATTTGGTGTTCCTCAAACCCCTACAAACGAGGTGATCGTAAGTCCGTCTTGAGGGTCCTTTACTTGCATCGCTTCGATATTGAAGCGCCTTAAGTACTCTAACACCGTTTCATCTCTAAGTCGCCTCATGTTCATGAGGTGCGTTTCACTCAATCAAACTTTTGTTGACGATAAAGGCGTCTCGAACTTTCGGCCAACATGGAAAAATCGGAGATCGACCGGGCCTCGGCCGTAAACCATTCTCTAGCCCGACCTACGAGCGAGTCTCGAATGCCCGGCACCGCATCTCGCCTGCAGTGCCCCGTCCAACCTCATCTGCGATAGATACCTGTGTAAATGGTCCTCCGGGTCGGTGGTGCCATCATAAGGCTCTATCTTTGGAATCTTAAACCCCTTGGGTTTAGGAAAATCTTCAATCTCCTTAGTAAAAGGAGACTCTAAGAACAAGGAAACCTTGCTTTTCCCCAGAATCACGCCCCAACTCGCGTGGCGCTATCCTCTGCATCCTTTGATGCTTCGATGAATTTCCTTCTTTCGTTTTCAACAGAGCTAGAGGATGCGCTGATCTCTTGAAACTGGGCCGGGTTAGGTTTAGGCATATTGATATTTAAACCTCCTCCAGCCTGTTGTTGTTGCGGATTCTGTCTGCTGAGAACCTCTTCCATGATCTTTTGCAGAGCGCTAATGTCCTGACCTGCCAGTTGATCCACCAACAATTGCTGTTCTGGGGCCAGACCTTGCGTCTGCTTCAAGGGGTTTTCCTGGATCGGTTCCAGGTTCGGCTCTTTTTCACCCTGCGTCTCCATGCCCACTTCCTCTTCTAACTGCAGACTTGGCGGATCTGTGTTTTTGGAAGTGGTCCTTCTGGGTGGTTTATCCTTGGGTGGCATGTTCCCGGCTTATTCAACAATTGAAGGCCCTCCTTCTAGCGCCAATGACGATGACAAATTAGTCACCTATTAAGATCCGGGTTATTCTTCTATGAATGATGAATAACCAAGAACCCCAGCTCAAGAATAAAGAGGGGCGTGGGTGTGTTTTTGACTGAATCTAAGTGGTATTCTTAGATTGCCTACATATCCTGTTATCTCTCCAGGAATCAAGCCGTACGTAGTTCCTGGATCGTTGTATTTATATGGACAATTCATGACCTAACCCTAATATGGGTCGGTTATGAGCTATTGTCTTATTTACCCTTTATTGGGCCTTACCCCTCGCCCAAGTTATCCTGTGGATAAATGGGCTAACGTAGCTGGTGTGGACTCTGTTCCCGACTTAGAGATCTGCCCGACTTAGGGTGATCGAGTCTGGAACTATCGCCCTGCACTGCTCGTAAGTCGATCATCGTACCCTCGGATCTCTGGCCTTGCGTTGGTCTCAAGGGTCGATACGCTTGCCATGGCTTCCATGTCGATAGTTCGACCTGCTGGCCTTAACTGGCATGCATTCCTTAACACGCGTACATACTGTAGGACCTACTCGATGACCGTATATCGAGGTGCGTAACCCGGTATCGTCAATGATATATTCAGAAAGCCCATGATCCTTTTCCTGATTCTTCACTCCAAATCTGATGAAAAATCACTGCAATTAAGCAATTTATGCTTCAAACCAACAGATTTACAAATGGTACTAAAAAATAGGAAGAAGTAGTTGGGGTTGAAGAATTTTTTTTTTTTTTAGGGGTGGGGTTGAAGAAATTAACTGAGACTGAATTTGCCAATAAGAAAAAAAAGCCCAATTCGATATAATCCAAACAGTAGTGGTCATGCGGTTTCTTCTTGTTCAAGGTAGTGGGGATTTGTGCAACAATTATGTAAGCTTACTAGCTCTGCTGCCTTCAACATTATTATTTTTCTGATTTTTTTTAATACTTTTGTTTGTAATATTTGGATTGTATGAATTTGATAAATAAAAAAGTAAAAGACTGAGGGTAAAAGTGGTATATTATTTAAAAGAGGAATATTCCGACGGAATATTCTGTTATATTTGCCTGAATTTGTGTTTGATGGTTTGTTTAAAACCCAGGGGGTGAACCATATATTTTTAAACGACGAGGGGGCAAAAGCTTCAATTGACAAACCACAGGGGGCAAAAGGTCTTTTACCCTTTTTAATGGTAAAATTCATATACACGGTTTGATGTGTTAAGAAAATGTTTACAATCTGTATTCATTGAATAAGTTGCTATGTGTCGTGTCTTCCAGTTTGTTGAATGCATGCGTGTACTGATGTGTTTGTTTATCTGATGGTGTTTGATTTTATGCTACGCAAGTTTGAACACTTCATATAAACAGCTCTTTGTTTTTGAGTCTTCTGCGTTTTTTATTTAAGTCTGTTCTCATTTTTAAGTCAAAAATGTTGATTAAAATAAAACCTGTTCTGTTTAATGATCTGTTTGATCATTGTCTGTTTAACATAATATGTGTCTCTGTGTTATCTTCCTGTTTTACACATTCTCACAAACTCACAGATCAATTTAATGTATATGAAATGTTCTCAAATTTACAGTCTCACACACCTCACAAATCTGCATGTTTTATTGTTTTAAATGTATCCTAAAATGTGTATAAAGGATTAATCTGTAAAACTGATGTTACGTGTGATATGTTATTTGTCACAGAAATGATGTCCTTTTGTGCCTTAGGGGTGTAAACAAACTTATATCTATATTTGTGTTACACCAAAATAATATATACACAAAACCTCTTATGTCTGATATCATAAGCTTTCCATTCTTTAGTTTATTAAATAAAAAAATTTATTTAATTATGTGTCTTAGTATTGTGTGTAATAAGCATTTATTGAAAGTTGTTTTAGCATGCTGTAATCATTAAATTATTTTGTCTTGGGCCCCAAAAGTCTCTTTTATAAACACCTTTAGGCTGAGCATGCTATAGAAATAAATATTCTGTCTCCCACTCACCAAGCCTTTATTGAAAGTTGGATTAGCATGCTGTAATCTTTAATATTGTGTCTTGGACACCCCAAAAGTATCTTAGTGGTACCTTTCGGCTAAGCATGCCTTAATATTTAATTTATTGTCTCGAGCTCCCCACCCACTCACCTTTGTAGGTGCACATCACCCACAATACTTTACAGTTGCACACTTTTCATGCATCACTCCACACACCCCACTGCTTATATATATCAGACCAATTAAAAAAACTGATCAAACATTTTTCTCTCTACAAACACAGTCTTGTTTTTCTGAGTTCTTGTTTGCTGTCTGTTAAATACTTCTGTTTAAGTATTTAACTGAGTCTTCTTTTGCTGATTGATTAATACTTCCGTTTAAGTATTAATCAAAGGTCAAGTGTGGGTTGCTTGTAGCTGAGCTAGGGATAAGACTTGGTTTTGGGCTGCTATTTCCAGTGTCTCCGTTTCCCTTTTCTGTTGCACCGTTCTCAGTCTACACTTGAATCTTAGGCTCATTATCAGTAAGTTCACACATTTACTTTCAGTTTTATTAAGTGCTTTTCAAACTGTATTTTTGAATAGGCTTAGTGTTTCTGTTTAGTACCGAGGTTGTATATTTTTCTGTTGTGTTTGGCTTTTAGAAACAGAACTGTGGTTGAATCTTAGTGACTGTGTCACTACCGTGGTTTAGATTCAATCACTACAGTGTGATCTAAAAGCAAACAAGTCAGAAAACCGTTTCACATTGTACCCTTTTTTATTTTCTGCAAATTGGTCTGTAATAGTGTAGTAATATTAATCTGTGATTACTTGCTACACCTAGTATAGACTGAAAAACTAAAACCTGAATTTGCTGTGCTTAAGAAATTAGAAACACCTTAATTTGCATGCTGAACTGTATCAGGCTGAACACGTTAATACTGAATCTAATTCAGTCCGTTCACAAGAAAATTAATCTATCTACATTGATTCTAGCTAGATCTTCCGCCTAGTTTATTTTCAATATTAGATTAATTATTTGAAACTCCAAAAAGGCTAATTAAATTTAAAAAGCCGTATTATCCTATTCACCCCCCTCTAGGATATATATATTGCGCGTTTACGGTCCAACAACCTTCACATAAAGTTATAAAACCAGTGCTTTGCAAATTTGCAAATTTCTGGTTAAAGATGCTAGATTGGTTTTAGAGCGTTCTTATCAAACAATTATTGATGGGGTTTCATGTTTTCATGGCAAATTATAATTGATCTTACACACTTCTAAACGAGCAGAAATGTAGAAGGAATTATAAGGTTATCTTGTTCTTTTGACTTTTATAGACACTTGATTGTGAGGAATTAACGTTGATAGACAAAAGCTAATCCTTGTATAGGTGCTAAATGGGTAGCAATGAAACTGAAAAAGAATGGACATTGTGTCGCTATGCTAAAGTGCTATCTCTTATTTATAAGTGCAGTTTTTAGTCGTCCTTGTTATTCACTCATGTTGGCATTGTACATTTATGTCTAGAACTTATATTTTCTGAGCTTTCATTGTAAATGCTAAGCGGCTTTTCCTTTCTGATGAAATCTTAAGCTTCGCAAATTTTGTGCTTTCAGATAGTGCAAAGGCCTCTAGGCAGACTGATGTGATCCGTGATCGAATCAGATCTAAAATTGCCGAAGGGCCGACTGATGGCACCAATAAAACGAGCACCGCGACCCCTAGCTAACTCGTAACTAAGAACCTTGGTATGACCTCAACCCTTAGATAACCCGTATCTAAGAACCTTGGTATCTGAGCGCCACAAGTGTCCTTCGGAACCTTGATAAGTTCCGTTTGGAATTAACCAAACAACGGCGTTGGAATCCACCAAAACACCAACGTGAAAAAACTCACCCAAAGCTTAAAAGCTTCAAATATAATATATCAAAATTTGTTTTTGTGTGTTGATTACAATGACTCTTAATGCCTTTATATAGGCTACAAAATAAAATCGACAATCTCTGTCGATGTGGGACAAATTACAATGTAATTTTACCACTTTTATTTATTAACAAATCTAAATCAACCCTAATAAGCCCAAATGATGTGATCCGTCCCGAGGCATTTTATTTGTTTTGTTTATTTTAATTTTCGGTGTTTTAATGAATAAAATGGCCTTAGGCACGTGTCAAAAGTTGCCCATATGTTAGTATATTGGGCCAGGTGTTTATTTTTAGCAAATAATAGCCGTTTGGGCTTATTAGGGTTGATTTAGATTTGTTACCAAATAAAGTGGCGAAAATTACATTGTAATTTGTCCCACATCGGTTAGGAGATTGTCAGTATTTTATTTTGTAGCCTATATAAAGGCATTAAGAGTCATTGTAATCAACACACAAAGACAAATTTTGATATATTATATTTGAAGCTTTTAAGCTTTGGGTGAGTTTTCTCACGTTGGTGTTTGGTGGATTCCAACGCCGTTGTTTGGTTAATTCCAAACAGAACTTATCAAGGTTACGGCGGAGCACCTTGTATGCGTCAGATACTACCAAGGTTCTTAGATACGGGTTATCTAAGGGTTGAGGTCATACCAAGGTTCTTAGTTACGAGTTAGCTAGGGGTCGCGGTGCTCGTTTTATTGGTGCCATCAGTCGGCCCTTCGGCAATTTTAGATCTGATTCGATCACGGATCACATCAGTTGGTATCAGAGCTAGTCACTGACGGTATCCAAATATCCCTTTTCTTTTATTTATTTATTTTTTCCTTTCCTCTCTTGTGTGTTCTGCGTTTTCATTCTCAAGTGGAAAAAAATATACATATTTGATTCCAAATTTTCGTTTCTTGCATCTGTTAAAAAAGAAAAAAAAATCCTGCGATTATTGATCCTTTGCCGCCGACTTGGAGCACTTTTTTTTCCCTAGCTTTGCCGCATCTGTTAAAAAACCCTTATGCAATTTGCAAAGAAGTCGCTTTTCTTGACTCGCTTTTAATTAATTTATTTATTTTTATGTTAGTCGGCCATAGTTAAAAAAAAAAAAAAAAAAAAAAAAAATCAGCCTACCTTTTGACGAGACTTTCACATTTTAGATGTGATATTTATCACACCCTTGATTCTCGTCGACTCTCAAAAAGAAAATTCCAAAAAAAAATCTTACGAATAATTTTGATTGGACATTCTGGATACTTGTCACGTGCTACTTCTTGGTAAATTTCCATCGTGAAAATGTCAAAGGAGTGTCCTATTGATGCCTATTTTAGGAATTTGAATGATTTGATGAATCGGAATTTGGTAATAGAACAACGTTTTGATGATATGATGAATAAGATGAAGAATATGTTAAAGGGAGTAACTGAGCAATTTAACCGTGGTGGTAGAGATAACCGCAGTGGTAGAGGTGATCGTGGTGGTAGAGGTAACCGTGTTGGTCAAGGTAACAACTTATTTTACACATCATGTTTTATTGGAGATTATGAATATGAGTTGTGCATTGATCACGATGAAGAGGAAAATTTAATTAGTAAAGATGTGGTTAAGGAATTAAACTTGCGGACGGAAAGACTTTATCAGCCCTACTACATTGTTGTGGAAAACCATCGGGTTAAAGTTACACGGTATGCACGGGTTCCAGTGTCCATTGGAAGTTATAAAGTCATGTCTCATGTGATGTGGTGCCACCGAGTGATGTACATTTGATATTTGGGAGATCATGGCTATCTTTGCATAATGTGCGTCATAATGCATCCCGGACTCGCTATTCTTTTTCTTTTGGTGGCAAGAGGCATGTATTGGAATCCCTACCCCTATGAAACAATGTGATTATCAAATAGGGATTCTAAGGCCATGGAAATAGATAGGTGCGCTTCCGATGTGAAATTGGTGGAAGTAGAAAATATTGAGCGTAATTGAAAAACAGCGAGAGTGGAGGTATGGTGGAGCTAACGAATGGAATAGAGTGTGATGTATGTGATGATGATTCATCTCTCCTTCTCATTGATGAGTTTCCTATAACTAAGGAGGAGCAGATTGATATAGTGGTGAAGATGGAGGATGCAAATGATCTTTTGTATTTGTGAGCGAAATAGTTAAAAATGACGAGGCCCTGGTTGTGGATGAGATAGTTCACGTTGATGAGGCATTCGTTGCAAGTCATGTTGAGAGTGTTGTTGAGCCTGAGGAGATCCTTGATACACCACCGAGGTTCTTGATTTATCCTTGCTTGTGCATGATACTTGTAATGAGTTGGTTTCGATCGTGAGAGAGTCGAATTCTTTTGTTGGAGCGGTTGAACATGAAGCAAGATCAACCACGTCACTTGAGCATTTAAAAGATATCTGACGAGCAAACATATTTATCATGATCCATTTTTGGTGCATTGTCGTCCTTTCGATTTTGTGGTTGCTGATTTTTATGTTGTCCCCGTTCGTTTGTACAAGAGGCTGGTTACTCAAGTGTTCACCTATTTACTTTTCCTGGATGTACTTCACTACGAGGGCCTACTCACATATGTTCGCCACGCTTATTATTTGATCGGGTGGATTCGAGGACGAATCCTTTCCAACCGGAGAGGAATGATGTCCGTCCCGAGGCATTTTATTTGTTTTGTTTATTTTAATTTTCGGTGTTTTAATGAATAAAACGGCCTTAGGCCCGTGTCAAAAGTTGCCCATATGTTAGTATATTGGGCCAGTGTGTTTATTTTTAGCAAATAATAGCCGTTTGGGCTTATTAGGGTTGATTTAGATTTGTTACCAAATAAAGTGGCGAAAATTACATTGTAATTTGTCCCACATCAGTTAGGAGAATGTCATTATTTTATTTTGTAGCCTATATAAAGGCATTAAGAGTCATTGTAATCAACACACAAAGACAAATTTTGATATATTATATTTGAAGCTTTTAAGCTTTGGGTGAGTTTTCTCACGTTGGTGTTTGGTGGATTCCAACGCCGTTGTTTGGTTAATTCCAACGGAACTTATCAAGGTTACGGAGCGGACCTTGTGGCGTTAGATATACCAAGGTTCTTAGATACGGGTTATCTAAGGGTTGAGGTCATACCAAGGTTCTTAGTTCTGACGAGTTAGCTAGGGGTCGCGGTGCTCGTTTTATTGGTGCCATCGATCGGCCCTTCGGGCAATTTTAGATCGATTCGATCACGGATCACATCATATTGGTTTCTCATCAACTCGTTCCCTTGAAGCTATAGGTGTAGAAGGATAATACTTTGTTCGGATTTCAGACTTGAAAAAGTTGAGGTGTATTATGATGAAGAATTCCTGTTAGGCTTGTTGAAAATCTAGTTTATCGACTTTTTTAAAGTGCGCGATTCTATTGATCGATCGTACTATTCTTTAAAACGTATTGTTGAGGAAGTACACATCGATAATTGACGTGTCCTTGTTTATAATGTCTTGATTGCGGTTTTGTTTAATTTGTTAGGAAGTATTGATGTTAGTTAATCTTTTGTCTTATTGTTCTCATCTTTGCGTTCTACTTGATAAGAACCGGTACTACGACTCATTTTAACTCATGAAAGTTAAGTGATTTATTGTTCGTTTATACATTTGTAACTTTTAAATTATATTGTGGGTGTTCATAGATGTGTTCGATTACATGATATATTTTGTTAGTAAATGTGAAAGGCGTAGCATAAAACTCCGAACCAGGATGATTTTAACACACTAACATCCAATCCAATAAAATTCATGTCATTTTCAACACTCGTAAACATCCATAGACAGAAAATACATATTCCAAATACTTTGCACGAGCGTTGCTTCTTTGTTTGTCCAAATTCTCCTCATGACTTTCTTTGTGACTCACTCTACAAATGAGCTTTATTTTCTCTCTGCCCAAACCACTTCACCCCAGTACACCATCTCATCCAACTTCTCGACATTGCAACATCTGTTTCGTTTGGTCGACTCCGTCTCGCTAACTGCTTGGAGACCTCTGCAGTTCTGTTCATATATTTGATGTTGGATCTCGCAACCCCTCCGTCGCTTTCGTGGACACTCCCGAGCCATCCGTGTTGTCCATTACCCTCGTATTGATAAGATGCATCTCTTTTACGGATGTGATGATCTTTGTTGTAAAAATCTTGGGATGTCATAGCCGAGAGCCAAATTCTTGATCTTGTGGGACACAAGGACTACGTTCGATGTGGTGATGTGTCTCAGGTGAGTGATGGTCTGTTCATATCTGGTTCTTATGATCACACCGTAAGGTTACGGGATGTTCGATTTTCAAACTCGAATGCATTGAGGGAAATAAATCATGGTAAGCCGGTTGAGGATGTGATTTACTTGCCATCCTGGGGTTGGTTGCTCTGCGGGTGGGAATTCAATCAAGATCAGGACATGATTGGCGGTGGGAGCTGTTGCACTCGAGTGAAAGCCATAACAAGACCGTTACATCCATCTCGTGTCGGGAAATTCATTGGAAAAGTGGAACCAATGAGAGGCTCATGAGTACCGAATCTTGGCGTCCGGATTAGATGGGTATATGAAGGTTTTCGACTACAACAAGTGAAGATTACTCATTCAATTCGGTTCCCGAACCCTTTGCTTTCTATCGGTTTCTCCCAGTTGTTCCACGCGAGTCATTGGTACATCAAACGGGACGGTGTATATCGGAAAAAGAAGGCGAAGAAACCGAGGGGTACACATCACGGGATTTTGTCGGTGGGACTGTGGCAACGGATGCACGCCCAGAGATGCAAGTGTTGAGGCCATCATATTTGAGATACTTTCATCGAGGACAAAGCGAGAACCTTGAGAGTGATCACTTAATAACAAGGCCAAAGAAAGTGAAGTTAGCGAGCATGACAAGCATTAAACAAGTTTAGGCATAAATTAGCACTAATTGCGACTCTAAGCGGGAAGAATCCCGAACACGTGATGGGCACATTACGGAAGAATTAGTAGCTAGGAAGAAGTTGATAACATGCATAACGAATCTAGACCGTGATGAAATTGGACTAATGTTGACTTTCTTGCGGAGGTATTCAACCGTGCCACGGTATGCTTCATTTATGATGAGCTTGACAAAGAAGGTGATCGACATTCGAGGAGAAGATATCGGATCATCGAGGCGAATTCACGAGGCTCGTTAGAAATCTCAAGAGAGGCGTTGAGGAAGAGATACGAATCTGACAATCCTTGCAAGAAATCAGAGGAATAATTTCAC